>CAIGRO010089698.1:0-13031 GCA_903798355.1 Fraxinus baroniana | reverse complement strand
AGAGCCCTATATTTATAGGGTTTAAAAGAAGAGTTACAGTTGGAATGAAATACACTTTCTGAACTAGATAAGACTTATCTATGTATCATGATAATACTAAATAATCATCAATAATTATCTCATGATTTTACAATATAGACTATATTTTTTGCTACCACTATTTACTCAAAATAATAATTACATAGAAGTAGATTGAAATATTCAGGGGTCGCTACTGTCATCATCGCTTTATCACACTCTAAATCTATTCGTATTAAAAAAAAAAAAGTACTATGTTCATATACTTATGTTACAATAATAACTTTATTAAATTTATTTATTTAAACATTATATATCCACACCACTTTTATATATATCTATCAAACTCTAAATCTATTCCTATTTCAATTTTAAGATTTACAAAAATAAAAAAAGTATTCATTACCATTACATTCCAATGTTAATCTTATGAAATTCATTTATTTAAAAATATCCACAAAGTTTAACAAAAATAAATTATTTATATATAAAAAAAGGAACAAATATAAATACGAACCAATCCCATTGAAAATGCATCCCGAAACTAATCAAATACACTAAGCCCTTGTTTGATCTCCATTATTTTCAAAATACATTCTTTTCTCTCTTATTTTTAACCACACATTTTTCAATAAAATAATATTCATGCGAATTCAAAACATTTCTTTGTTTTTTAATTAAACATTCTACATCAAAATATTATTCCAAAATGCATTTTTATGCTCAAACAGTCTGGAAACACCTTTATTTTATTTTAAAACATAACAAGAAATAAACTCTCACTCAAAATCCTCGAACTTTTGATATTTAAAAGGAAAAACAAAAGTCATATCAAACAAAAATGAACGAAATCACACAATTTTTAAAAATATAGTGTAGAAATTTATAAAAGTGGATAGATAAATAAAAATGATAGATAAAAATAATGACTTCCATTGAAAAGTGTGTATATTTTATTTCTCAATCGGCGATATCCATCGTCCTAAGATATAAGTACATTTACGAAAAATTCATGAATTAAGGAACATAAAAATAAGAAGTAAAAGGACAAATAAATCACTCCAACAACACGTGTTTGGCTAGAATGTTTCACTTGTGTAATAATTTTTCTCCTTATAATGTCAAAGTTTATTATCTATAAATAGTTACAAGGTAAGATGAATGTATAGAACTAGAAATAGTAAAAACTTTCTTTCTCCCTATCAAATTTTGTGACATCTATACAAAATTTCCATATTTTATTTGGGTTATTTTATTGCTCCCGATGAAACACGAATTCTCACTAACAATATTTGAAAATAATATTGTATTATTATTCTTGAAAAATTACAATTTTTGTACTTATTATATTCTAGAAGAATTCTTTGTTAGTGTTCTTAGTGAAACATGATTCTATTTAAACAATATTCTATAGAAATATTGTGTTAATACTCCTAAAAATATAAACTTTATACATCTTACACTTCTAAAAGAATATTTTGTTGTTTATTCCTAAATAAAAGTAAGAATCAATATTCCAAAAAATATTGTATTGATACTCATGAAAAAACGCGATTCTTATATACTATGGAAGAGTTGTATTATTATTTTGGAATCAACAGTGCAGAAATTCGTGGAATCTAGACAGTCTGCAGAGCCACGATCAAAATATTGATATCTTTATTTTATGTGGTTCAATCGTCGTGAAATTTGGACATAAACAATATTCTATAGAAATATTGCGTTAATACTTCTGAAAAAGTATAAACTTTAAACATCTTAATCTTCTAAAGAATATTTTGTTGTTTCTTCCTAAATAAAAGTATGAATCAATATTCCAAAAAAATATTGTATTGATACTCATGAAAAAAAACGTGATTCTTATATACTATGGAAGAGTTGTATTATTATTTCGGAATCAACAGTGCAGAAATTCGTGGGATATAGACAGTCTGCACAGCCACGATCAAAATCCAATGGTCCATTCGTGAGAAGTCTGTGCATGAACAAAAATCAAATTATTTTAAATTGGTTGTTTGGTATAAGAATTGCATATTGTCTCAATTACGCAAATGACATGATTACATTAAATAATTATTCTAATGCAAACATCCACAATTGATAAACTACGAAGTTTTCTTTAGTTGATTATTATGTATAGATTATTAGTTTTCTGACCCACATCTTGATTTGGTATAAATATAGATAAGGGAATTTGTAGCCACAATCCTCAAACAACATCATTTAGAGCATCTAGATCTACGATTAAAACTTCTTGACATATACGAATTTTTTTTTTGGAAACAATAAATTTCAATTGGATGAGGAATATGATTATGCAGCTGAGATATATTTCGTGGTGATGATAATAATTCAACATTTGTTGGAAGAGCTTTCTAGTATATTCCATGCAGACTTTTTGATTGAGATCCTATAATTACAAGGAATGATCAAATGATATTGCAGCGAAAGATACGAGGGTGGCATGATAGAGGCGAATATCTCATAATGTTCCAGTTGATTAAAAGTTTGTTTTGATTAGGGTTTTCATGGAAATATATAGGTTTTTAAGAGTTTATCTTAGTATAAAAGTATAGTTAGGATTTCTTGTTGAAATAGGGAGTTAGGATCTCACTACGAGGAGGGTTCTATGAATATTAATTAAATCATCAAATATTGTTTTCAAATATCTATCCAATTACTTATTCGGGCACAAATAATACTTTTTCAATCTTGTGTCATTCTTGTTTTTGATTTCATCTACATCAGAGTACGAATACGTTGAGATTTAAAATTTATAAATATGAAGCAAACAAATAATAAGTAAAAGAAAAATAAATAACTCCAACCCGTGTTAGGCACGGATGTTGCACATGTCTTGATTATTGTCATTAAACGTAGAATTTATTTTCCCGAGCTTTAGTTCATACTCCATCGCCAGCTTAGTTTATTGGGTACATAGCATTTTTCATAATGGTGTCCATAATGGACACATGGAGAGGCCCCCTATTGGCGCCCCCACTTTCTTGTCCATTCACTGATAACTAATTCATCAGCATAACTTTCATTCCAAGTATAAATGTAACTATCAACTTCAATCTAGTGATAACTAGTAACTATAATTCAACCAATTAAATTTTCATCTTGTTCCATAAATTCATAATTCCAAGTAAGTATTTCATCTTCACAATCATTTCCATCAAATATCCTTCATTCAAGAATCTAACTAAAAATTATAGGGTTTGCCCAAAAATAAAATTCCTTACCTTGATTCAATTGGAAGCTAACCAATCAAGAAGTTTGAACTAGAAATGATAATCATTTCCCTAAATTTGAAATTTCAAACAAAGTTAAAACCCTATAAATTTAACATAATATTTCTCCACCTCTTGAAGAAAATAAAGAGAATGAAAAATGAAATTCAAGCTTAAAGTTTTTTTTTTTTTCCCCGTCTGTCTTCAGCTTCGGTTTATGCCCTCCAGCTGCCTGCGTGCGTGCTTGTTAAAAAAATAAATAAAATAAAATAAAATGAGAAATGGGGTTCCAATTTCTAAATTAGTGGGGCACTAGCCCTTAATTGCAAAGGAATCCCCCAATCTTCATATAAGACCATATTAAATCCTTACATCTTAATACTTGAAAAGAAAACTCCCAACTTAAAATTGCATCCATTTTAAACCCTCGAATATTTTCAATTGTAAAATAAACCCCAAGAAGGTAATTTATTTAAGTTGATTAAAGGAATAATTTGGAAGATTTATTCAAGTATCGAGAAATTTAGTTTAAGTATTATAGCATTAGCTATTAAAGGTTTCTTGACTTGGCAATAGTTAAATTGGTTATCCTGTATGGTATTTCAGGTAGTGATGAAGAGATTGAAAAAGTTTACCGATCGTCGTAGACTATAACTTATTTTGAGTGAATAGAAAAACTTATTTTTCAGAAATAAATATTTATTAAATTTATATCATATCAAAAATTTAATTATTTCATGTACTTGATTTGACAACATGATTTCTAGAATCAAACGGATTTTATAGTCAGTTCTTTTAAAGTTAAATTGTAATCCATGTATTCATATCACGGGCTCAGTGCATATTGGGTATTTTGAGTATATTTAAGACTTTTGTTTATAATATATTAGTAAAGGTCGACTTCCCAGTATTGTATATGAATAGTTTGAGTTTTGAAGGGTTGATGTACCCTGTTTTAAATTATATATACTAGTTGAGGATATTGATTATTGTTCAGGTGGTTTTAGTCCAGATTGCAGGAAAAACTTTGTCAAAGATTTTATGAAAGTATGTTACAGTCAAAATAGGTCAAAGTCGCCTTGATGGTGGGTCTGACACTTAGCGATATCTATCATCAACGCATGACCTGTGTGGGTCCATTAAGGTGATTCGAGACAGGTCGTGTCAGTATACTTGTTGTTTTATTTTTCAACTATTTCTTCAATTAGGAAAACAAAAGAAAATAAATAGCACCACCCCCCCCCCCCCCCAAAATAGGGGGTCTCCAGTGTCCATTATGGGCACCCTTATGTTATGAGTTATGTACCCATGACATAACTCTAATTTATTTTGGTTCATTCTTGTAGTGAACTAGGACAATAACTCGATCCTTGAATAATACATTACTTCGGCCTTCTAGGTACAAAGCTCGATCATTGTACATGAATATTTCACTGTTGGCATTAATATATATATTATTTTTTTGTAAAGTGCACAAAAAAAAAATTCTTTAATTTCCTTAATTGAATGAGAAAATTGCCATGTGTCTAACGGAACCTTAAAACATGGAAAATTAAAATTTAATACCACAAGGCCATGATACGATTTGGTATAACTATCGATAGGAAAAGTCCTCAAACTACATCATTTAGAGTACTTGGATCTCCAATTAAAATTTCTTGACATTTAAATCTTAAAAAAAAAAAAAAAATTAGTGCAAGTTAGTCCAATCGGATGAAAAATGTCGTATGCTGTGCATATGCATACTTATGACATGCTCAATTATGTCAAGTCTTATCTTTATTAACACTAGTGAATGCACGAGCGTTGCACGTGCAATGGATGATGTAGCGTAAATAATAATATTGGATTTTGGTTTTGTGGGATTTCATTGGAATATCTTTAAACATTTTCTTTACCTGAACAAGTGTTGGAGCCTGTCTATACTATGGGTTCTCTTCAAAGGCATGAAACGAAGGATTTAAAATCTAAAGACATCATGTAAAGAATTGAAATATATTTCCAATAAGTTCGATAAGGCAAATAGTAAGTACAAAAATATTGGCAAAACAAACTATTCCTTTCATTTCTCCAACTTTAATCAAATTCCTAACAAGGCCACGTACATCACAGCTAGCTGAAAAGTTAACATCATCTCATCAATATATCTTGCTAGGATTCACAATTTTTCGTCGAACAATAAATTTGTTCAAAGCGATAAAAAATTATAAGGAATTACATATGAATTTACATCTAAAGTCAGATCAGCACAAGAAAAACCTTGTCATTAACGTTCTACCTTCCATTTTGAGCATGTATATGATCTCCATTTTCAACTTTTTACTGTAGTTTGATAGTTAAAGATTAGTTTAAGTCTTTTCTTCTATTTCAACAAAACAATATTTGGTGAGGTGGACATGAACTACACGTGTTAATAAACCATCTCTTTTTCCTTGGTAGAAAGTCTATACCATAAGCTATAACACATCATAAACAATTGAAGCAAAAAATGATGAATTACATAATATTTGTTTAAATAATACCTTAGAATCTGGTAGATTAAACTCAATCAGATTAATCTCAATCAGTCAGAGTTTGGGAACAATAGACAGAAAGAGGATCCACATTTGTTTCACAATTTTTTCTTCTCCTGGACCTATTTAATTAAATACTAAGTACTAAAATTATGGGACGAACAAAAGCATAAAATCAATTCTCCACTGACGAACTGGATCCTAGGAAGAAATCAAGTGATATAAAATCATATTCAAGAAAATTACCAGATAAGTAATTGCAGCTCACACATATTTGAACTAATAAACACCTCCAATCAAGTTTTTCCTCATTCAGATTACAATAAATACAAAAGCTTCACAACAAGCAGATGTTCAACTTACTTGTGTAAGACCAATTTTTCTTAGAAAGAGAAACGTAAACCATAAACTACAAAAACTAATAACTTACTTCCCATAATAATTCTTCACTTACCTACAAGTATTGAGAAAGAGAAACTATAGATTTCCCAGTAATTATAAAGACAAATATGGGGGACAATACACATCTAGGCATGTTAATACCCATCAAAACCAATTATGATTTTCTTTCGTTCCCTCTGAGAATAGAGTGCAATGGGAAAGTGGAATGGTCTTCAATACAGTAACACTTTAGATTGGAATGGACTCATTGCAAGTGGAACAAGTGTCGGCCATTTTAAACCAAGATTGGTTTCATCTTGACTTTTGAAATTTCTTTTATTGGAAGTTAAAAACAAGAAAATTGGAAATCATGAATGTTGCAGTATAACTATTAATATATAGCACATAGCAAATATAGAGAAATAAAGAAGCATTCTTTCTTTTTTCTATCTTTACCTTGTGAACATCATCTGAATGTCGCATATATGACAATGAAAGAAAATCAATTTTATTTTGAACACTACTCCATGTGCTAATATTTTGAAGTAAAATTGAAATACGGTGAAGTTAAAATTGCATCTACTAAAGGCAAACATAAAAGCGAGTACGAAATTCAATGCTCAATTTAAAGAGGTTAAAACAAATACATAGTCAATCCACCAGTTATCTCTCGGGAAATATTCCAAATTAATACACTAAGTTAAAGACACCATATTGACATCTAGAAAGGTGCAAATATTGCTACAACTTGCTCACCTGCTTGTCCTTATCAGATAGAGTAGGCAGTTCAATACGTGTTTGAAAAGCATGCATGGTAAATAATGATTCGAAAAAGGTTGAGGAATTCTTTACCCACCACACAAACCACATCATCACCTTTTACTTCATCTACCTGCCACCCCAAATCACAAACTTCATTTAATGTGCCAAATTAAAATAAATTATCTCATATGGGTTATAGGGATAATAACCCAAATGTTCATTGAACTTTGTAAAAGGTTTCCACTGGGTCACTGAACTTTAAAACTCACCCAAGTCATCACTGAATTTTGCAAAAGATCGAGATCATTAAACTTTAAAAATTACCATATTCATCACTAAATTTTACAAAATGTTTCTACATGATCACTAAATTTTGCAAAAGGTTTCCTAAGAGATCACCGAATTAGTGACCCCTAAGAAATCTTTTGCAAAGTTTAATGATAAATGAGGTGATTTTTAAAGTTCAGTGATCCCGTGAAAATCTTTTGCAAAATTCAGTGATGACTTGAGTGATTTTTAAAGTTCAGTGACCCGACAGAAACCTTTTGCAAAGTTCAATGACCATTTGGGTTATTATCTCATGGGTTATACAACCAATAGTTATGTATACATGCTTAGGTTTTTTCTTCTTTATGATCAAGTAAACAATCTAACATGGAAAGTAATAGAAAAGGGATAAAATGTAATATAAAAGTTTTGCGAACTCAAACTCATTGGAACAAGGAAATCAACATAACGGCAAATTAAATGAACTAAAAAGAACAATACAGAAAGAAATCAACAAATGAGTCAATCTTGTTGAATTCAAATTAGTACTCCAAGAACTCTGCTTCATACCTCCTACCAAACATAAGTGATCTCGCTTCTAGTAAAGAGGTATTGAATTAGGTCTTGAGTTTTAAGGAAAAATATGAAAGTGAAGCACTAACATGTATCTCAATACAGACAAGAAATTGTCAAAAAGCTATATCCCGACAAAATAAGTGGGAAATGACTCCATGGGAGAATTTCTGCAATCATTTCAACATTATCATGTTGGAACTTTCTAGTTAAGTAGATATATGATTGCTCTGGTTTTTTCGATGTTATTCACAGACTCTTATAAAGCAATAGCACTACTGTGATCAACCCCTTACAATATTATGAAACAAAGAGAAATGAAGAAGGAAAATATAAATCAGATAACTATGTTTAAGGCTATAAGCATTTAAATATTGGAGAGTTTAGCAAAGCTGATTGACAAAACTTCAGAGGATGCTTTCTGGCCTTGATCGGGCATCAGAAAAACCTTGTTCTCTGCCTTAAGTGTTACATCATTCCCAGTCCTATTAACAAGCTGATAGCCAACTTGCACTTGGTTCAATTGGAAAATAAATAGTCACCCTGTTTTCTTGTCTATTTTATACCAAAACCTTTAATTTAATTTTGGATTTATATTCATAATTACTACAAACCTTTGCATATAAGAACCATCAAGTTATTCTTTTTCTTGACATTATGGGAGCAGCAAGATTCAAACACGACTTAATATTTTTAATTTTCTTAATTTTCCTGGCAACCAATAGCAAAAAATATGTATATAACAGCAGAAAGAAATCCATAAAGCCTGAAATTCTTGTTCCTCGTTCAACATAATTGTTAATAATGAGAATCGTGGCTTAGTAAATTTTTTCAAATTATAATAAACATTCAAATGACAGTGAAATTTTGAAAAAATCAAGATACGAACAGAGCTTCTTAGTGCTCTTGATAGCAGCCTTCAAATTCTCCAGGGTTTCTTAAGGATATTTCGCATCATGCCACGAAAAATCAAATCTAACCACTAGCCATTAAAGAAAAAAAAAACATTGTTCTAAAACGAAAACAAATAAAATTGAAGAAAAG
Source organism: Fraxinus baroniana (assembly GCA_903798355.1). Classification (NCBI taxonomy): domain Eukaryota; kingdom Viridiplantae; phylum Streptophyta; class Magnoliopsida; order Lamiales; family Oleaceae; genus Fraxinus; species Fraxinus baroniana. Next base: position 4,240 of record CAIGRO010089698.1, on the reverse strand, counting down.
ACTCGATTAAACTACCGGACATTCCAATTTTAAGACAGCAGGATATAACCTCGAGCGAACGAGAGCGAGGGCCCAGTGTCCTTAAGATTTTTGTCATTACCGAAAAGAAATTCTGTAAAGGAACATCTGATTACTCTTGAAGCTCTAAATCATCCATGCAAAAGTGGATATGCAAGTACTCTTGAAATATTGTCCAGAAAAACTTAAGAATGCATAAATCTAACCGCATAAACAAATGACACTGTGCTATTAAAATGAATATAAAAAAGTTAATGAAAAAACATCAATTTACCCGAACTTCAAGATAAAATGATGTAGAATGATGAATGATTATACAAATCTTGGTTTTTAGTATTTCTTAATGTTCAATGGAAAAGTGTCTACATTGTATTCTCAATTTTCATTATCCATCATTACCAAAGAATATATTTAGTTAAAATTTATAAAAACGGAACAAACAAATAAAAGTAAAAGAAAATTAAACAATTCCAACACGTGTGTGGCACGAAAGTTGCACGTGTCTAACATTTTCCCGATTCTTGCTTGATTGCTTTAGGATCATAACCCGATTCTCAAATAATCACCGTTCTTTTGGCATTTTCGAGTAAAAGCTTGATCATTATACATAAATATTTCATCAATAACATGAAATTTTTTTATTACAAAGTGTACAAAATAAATAAAATTCGTTTCCTTAACTGTAGTTTTTCTTGAGTTAAGTGAGAAAATTGTCATGTGTTAACATGGTCTTAACATGGAAAATTAAAATTTAATTCCTTAGAGCCATGTTTTGATTCGGTATAACCATCGATAGGAAAGTTTGTAGGTGAAGTCCCCAAACTACATCATTTAGAGCACTTGAACCTGGGATTAAATTTTTGGACATTTAAATCTACAAAATTCTTTTTTTTTTTTTTCTTTTTTTTGTACAATTTAGTACAAATGGGGTGAAAAATGTCACATATCGTGCATATGACCACTTATGACATGGTGAATTATGTCAAGTCTCATCTTCATTAACCAAAAACACATGAGACTGTAAAATAAAACTTCTATAAAATAATAATGTTGAGATCGAGAAAAATCATTATTTTAGAGAAATTATTAATTTATTGATAAATGAATAATTTATTAATTTATGGATAGATAAATATTTATATCTTTGGATAGATAATTTATAAATAATTCCCGTTTAGCACGAATGCAAGTTTATAACATTTTGTTTTCTTGTAACGTTAAAAGTTTATTATCTATAGATAGATTATTACGTAACGTGAATACATAAAACTAAAATATAGTTTAATTTTATTGTTCCGAGAGAGGTAATATATAGAGCATATATTTTAATTACATGCAATTTCCTTCTTGAAACTATTAGAAATAGTAAAAACTTGTTCTTCGTCATTAAGGCCTTCTCCAGTAAAAATTGTCAAACAAAAAACAATGGCTTTTTGAACCATTGGGCAGCCATTGTTGACTGTGTGGTCTCACGGATGGGACACTCTCTTTGAAAAAAAACAGTTACTTTTCTACTTAAAAGCTACTTATAATTTTTACCAAACAAACTCTAAATATAGAATTTATTTTCCTCGAGTTTCATGAGTTCCATCTCTATCTACACCTCTAGCTGAGTATATTTTTTATTCGATTCTTATTTTTCATCGTTTAGAATCGTAAATCAGTTCTCGAATAATCACCTTACTTCGGCATTTTCAAGTGCAATAAGCTCGATCATTATAAATTAATATTTCATTGCTGAGATGAATATTTTTCTTGCAAAGTAAATTTCATTGGTTCCAACTTAACCTTAAAACGAGATGGAAAATTTAAATTATATACCACAAGGCTAAGTTTCGATTTGGTATAAATATCTATAGGGAAATTTGTACCCACGATCCTCAAGCTACATAATTTAAAGTACATGGATCTCCGATTAAAATTTCTTTTTTGGTGATGTCAATTCTGTCGTCTTAGGTCATATAATTATGGAAAGTGTCTATATCGAATTTCTTAATGTCAATATAAGAATACTAATATATACATGTAAAATTTAATAATTTATAAATAATGAACAAACAAATAAAAAGGAAAAACAAAAAATTCAAACATGTGTTTGGCACGAATGTTGCACGTGTCTAATATTTTTTTTCTTGTAACATCATTTTATTATCTTTAAATAAATTATAAGCTAATACGAATGTAAAAAATAAAATAGATTTTAATCATATTTCCCCGCCCCGATGGGTTGGCGGGGCGAGGCGGGGATCGTTTCCCTGTCTCAGGTCACGGGGTGGGGCGGGACACCCGTCCCATGAAGAATAAAAAAATTAATTAATTACAAATTACAAAAAAAAAAAAATAGTTAATTGAAAAAAAAATAAATGGGGCGAGAAATGGGGCAGACCCGCACCCCGCCCTATCTAAGGCTAGACGGAGCGGGGTGGAGTGGGTGAGTGCCCCTCCTCGAACCCGCCCAATTGTCATCTCTAATTTCACCTAAAGAGTAAAAAATATAAGACATATATTTAATTACTGGCAATTTCCTTATTGAAACTATTAGAAATAGTAAAAACTTATTCTTCGTCATAAAACATAAAACTCATTTTCCTCGAGCTTCAGTTCCAACTCCATCCCAGCTCTATAAGTCCATTTCTTATGCCGTTCTTTCTTGTGATGCAATAAGATTGTAAAGTAGTTCTCGAATAATCACCTTATTTTAAAATTTCTAGGTATAATAAGCTCGATCATTGTATTTGAATATTCAATGTTGATATGAATTGTTTTCTTCCATAATTTGTAAGGAAAAAAAATTCCATTACTGTATTTTTCTTCAATTGAATGAGAAAATTGTCACGTAACTAACATGGCCTTAAAACATCATGGAAAATTATTTTTTAATACCACATGGCCATGTTTGGATTTGGTATAAATATCTATAGGGAAATTTGCATCCAATCCTCAAACTACATAATTTATAGTACTTGAATGTTTGGGAATATGGATAATGTAATATCGATTGTTCAATCTTACCTTGCAAATAATCTTTTTTTTTCATAATAAAAATGGAAGAAATAGTTGACCTATGATTGATTTCATCCTTAATATTTTGATCATAACAAACAAGATTAATATGGTTTCTATCAAATAGTTTTGAGTGACGATAGTTCAATGTTAAAATCAATCAATCATTATAAATCAGAATCGAAATGAATATCAAAGTGGAAGTTAAAAGATAAACACCAAGAAATGTCAAATTTAAGAGCATGATAGACGATATTAAAGAAATATCAAAACGAGGAGTTTAAGAGGCAAATTTCGAAACAAGATCAAAAACTAGATTTCTTAGTTTAAAAATAAATGTATTAATACTTTAATATTTAACAATGAATGATAAAAGCTCAAAAATTGTTTTATTCACGAAAATATTATTTCATAAAAATACTTGCATAAAAAATTATTCTTCAAAATAGGTAAGTATTTCAATTTGATATTTGAACTTTTTAAAGTGTTACTTACCTTGAAAAACAAAGTGAAAACACCATTCAAAAGCCTACATTTTCAAACCAATCAAAGAGGGGAAAAAAAAAAAAAAAAATCGAACCAACTCAACTGATTTGGGTCTATTTTCTTGTTGTTTTTACACGGGTTGGATGAATTGGTTGTGTAGGCAGGTTGGGTCGGGTCGGGTTATGAGTTAATTCATGAAAATCGAATAAATCCACCCAACCCAATCTGACTATATTTATGAACTTTACAAGTATTATGATGTTGTTTGGACGAAATTGAATCATTCTATTTTTTCACACAACTTTCAAGAGCTACAATATTCAGAAAAATCTAAATTAAAATATCAGTTCTTGTTGGAGAAATTTTGTGCAATAGTTGAAAAGTTTGAGAAAATCATACACGAATTATATACTACCAATTAACTAAGTTCTATATAGCAAACGCGATACACGAGAAGTCTTGAATATGGCTCTTAGAATAATATTATAAGATTGTGATAGAATGCATTTTACGAAAAATAGTATAAGCAAATTGTAGAATGCATTTTACGAAAAATAGTATAAGAAAATTGTTAACACACTAAAAATGCAGCCCAAGTTTAAAGGCCCAACGAGCAAAGCCCAATACGGAAGTCCAACATGAAAGCCTATCGGAAGCCCAGAAATAAGGAAGCATTATCGCCCAAACCCGTAAGACGCCCGGAGACTGAGCGAATGAAGTGTTGTATCATCGC
>CAIGRO010089658.1:0-12162 GCA_903798355.1 Fraxinus baroniana | reverse complement strand
CCGTCTGGCACACGGCGGCGCAATTCGCATTTCTCCCACACAGCCCTTTGAACCGTTGGCTTGGGGACTCACATATCCTTGCCTCTGCCACCATCATTGGACCTGTCCATGTAATCACATAAACTAAATTAAGCAGCATGTAATTATTTAAAAACAAGAATTTTCACTGGACAAACACAAAACCCTCCTTGCATATTGTAACCTAAACTGTTAGGGAAAACAAATAAAACCCTAACGTCGAGTCTAGTCGAGCAGAGTAGTGTATAACTATAAGAAACTGGTTTACCTGTGGCCATGAAAAGCATCAGCACAAGCATAGAAGTTGCAAATAAGCTAAGAAAACGTCCCATTTTTCTTAATATAATACAGAATTTGTGCTTGTGAGTGTGTTTTTGCAAGGAAGCATTGCCTGTATTTATAAGGGTTTAATGCAAAGCATATTCCATCTACTTTCTACTTTTATGAATAGTCGATCGAGATCGAGATAAAAAAATCAAAGATATGAGTCATCACTGTTCAACCGGCACTAGCCTTGTCTGTCAGCTTTTTTTTAATAATGTAAGTTAATTTAGTTTTTCTGTGTGCTGTTCACAGAAGTCCTAGTCCTACCGACAAATCATCATTATAAAAAATCGGGAAATTATGTTTGTATGTTACAGACAAAATTTCTACCGAATAATTCCAGATACTCACGTAGGGATGGGTCTCATGTGAATTAAATATTATTTAAAAAAAAATGGACCCCACCTATGGTGTGTGTTTTGTAGATTTTCGGTAAGTTATTCTTCTATACACTAAGATTTGTCATAAAAAATTACACACCCCCTATGTGAGTAGTTGGTAGAATCCTCACTCTGTACATGCGGAAGAACTCAAGTTAATTTCGTGTTAAATATATAAAGTACTCGATATTTGACGGTGGTATATAATTTGAGATTTAGAAGATAATATGCCATCGATAATATTGTTATAATGTGACAAATACAATAATTCAAAAGCGCTTCGACACGTTAAATTTGTACTGTTCATTTTCCTTTAATCAGTCTATTTACACCCTGTGCGAAAATATTAACACGAGCTTTTTTTTTTTTTTTTTTTGTGTAGAGACATGAATTCATAAGTAAATTTTAATCTTCTTCGTCATCGATTTGGTAAAATCATATAACAATAAGTAGATGTAACTAGAATGAAGCATGTTGTTTATTTACTTTCAATTTTATGTTGAACGATATTATAAAAGAGTCATGCCCTACGTACAGGGCATCATTTCACAGGGCCCTTACAGGACCCTCCCAAAGGGTGGGCCCCACCCTTTGTTTTTTCTTTTTTTTTTTTTAATTTACCTATGGGGCCCACCCCTTTGTGAGGGCCCTGTAATGGCCCTGTGAAAGTGATGCCCTGTACGTAGGGCATTCCTCTTCGTGGAAGGAGTAAGCAGCTTAGCCATTTCTAATTTCTAAACATGTCAGTTCTGCTGTTGGCGGGATTTGCGCTTATTGTTTTGATTATGAATATGAGTATTACCTTTTGGCGAAAAATCTTGTAATTTATTTTGCATTAATAATTTTTTATTTGAACTAGGGATTGAACCGACCTTAGTAGATCCATTATTTTAATATGAACCGAGTTGTCTATTTTAAGGGTTGTCTGAACCGTCGCTATTATTCTGAAAAGGCTTTAGAGTATTCGAATGATCACGAATAAGTCTATAAATAATATGCCTCGCTGCAAAAAAATTTACCCCATTTTTTCATTGCCAACCTTCTTGCTTTGAATCCCACTTCTCTCTCTAATTCTAATACTTTTTTTGGAAGTACAAATAACTATATCGAGTTCTTTGGAACTTTTACTGATTGCAGTGTTGCTTTCATCAGAGATGAAATTCATTCTATCCTAGAAGATAATTGTTGACTATCTTTAATCACCATATAAGGGAGCAAATTCATCTCAAGAACACATAGTGAAATATGTGAACTCGAATTACACATTTTGTTCGTAGTTTATTTTGGTTATTTAGAATGTTGATCATTTTGCTTCGATTTTAATCTGTTACTCTATTCAAATACAATCCCAATTATCTGCAAAAGTATGTTTCTTCAAATTGTGAATGAGAATATTATACTCTAGAAACAATAGAACCAACTATTGACTTATAAGAAAACAAATAATTCTAGATTCAATTCAGTCCCAATGATCTTTGAAACCAACTGTTCATTTATAAAAATACAAAGAGTGTGTTGCATTGTGACAGCTAAAGTGTTATCCACTTAGCAAAAAATCATGTTTATCATGCAAGGACAAAGCATATACAAGCTTGTTATCACATCATCATATTAGTTTTATAGGATAATGTTAGAAGAGGATGTAGTATTGCATCTAGAGTACAAAGGATAACTTTTTTCAGATTAGGGATTCTATTTTTGCCATTTTGTTTTACTTTTCTTTAAAGGAATGTCACCTAACTTACTTATTTTGTTTTGGATGAAGTTGAAAATTCCGTAGTGATAAAAAAAGTAGATCGGATGGTTGGAATGGCTTGGATCCAACAACGGGATCTCATTATTCTACAATAGGATCAAAATGCATGTTAACAAAGGTGTAAACATCATCTATACATTTAGCTTAATTGTTTGAAAATTTACACTATTCAATCTTTGTACAAGCAAACACTTGACCTTACCTTTTGTTGTTGCAGCAATCAGATCTAAACTCTACTATGCTTGTTAAATAATCGTGTCATTCGACTTGAAAAATTGTATTTCAAAAAATAAAGATAAAAATCATCAATAAATTAAATATACATTTATACATATACAGATTCTTTATAGATTGGTGATGTGGCCAAAACAGGGTGGTATTTTACTTTTTAAGTTGGTTGAAATTTTTTTGACTCAATCATGTCTTGCCACGTCATTAGTTGATAAATAAATCTCTAAATAATGATGTACATGTAGTACAACCGTATAAACACACACACACGACTGATCTCCTAAGCATCGATACTTAGCTAAGCATTCGAGTGACATGACATACTACATTAGGTGATGAAATAGGTGATGGAAGATAATGGTTGATTACAAAACTTTTATTGGAACAAAGACGACTTTGAACAGGGGCAGAGAAACAGGCCTGAACTTTGTCCAACACAACCTCATCTAAGCCACACTACTAGTCAAGTTTCCTGACAGAAGGGGCTTCCTCTATGCCCTCTCTCAGCAAACATTTGCAGACAACAAATGACGTGTCCAACGCAATAAAACATGGAAACATATATATTGGTGGTCAATGGAGACAACCCACAACATATTTATTAAGGAAGATGTACTATACATGGATAGATTGAATATTAAACATATGTCATGAATGTTTAATTGTGAAAGAATTATATCAAGCACGTCCCAAGACAAAATTATCCTAGACTAGAGTTTAATAAAATGCAACAAAACCCAATATGTATTGTATACAAAAATACCTATATATATAGCGAAGTGAAAGTGGCATGTATAACACAAAAGGCAAAAGATAGTACTGTATGTTTTTGTTTATTTTCTTGGTCAACTCAAAATCTCTCTCCATAAAGCCATCCACATTCGATCAGTGCATCATTAGTTCGAAAACAAACCAATCGGCTAAATTGTAATAAAAAGTCGATGTAAGCTCCGAAATTCTTGAATTTCTCCTATTTCTGATAAGTACTCTTCTCCAGCCATCCCTGTAAATTTTAAAAATACAAGGTCATCAGACAAGTAGAAAGAATATTTTCCTCACATTGTAGACATCATCCTTCAAATCTATGACAACTATAACAACCTTAACTAAGATGCAAACTTTCTTTGCAGAATAAATTATCATTGGTGGATTGAATTAATGTCTTTTGTATCCTCTCTGTCAGCCAACATGGATTGGCCAGCCAATTCCTTAACGCTGGTATTAACATTGGTCGATGCATCATTCAATGAGACCTTCTGCAAGGATGTAGCCATAAAGTTTTCAGCTGATGCTTGTGAACCAGAATCAGCGTTAACTTGATTAGAAGTTTGTAACCATTTCTTCCACTCGTTACGCTTCCTTATCTTGTCACCCTATAAAATAAGTAGAACAACAAAAACTAGATGAAAATATGCTGCAATAACTTCATCCAATTTCTGTAATCAACAGAGACGCACAAGAGATGGAATTTAGGAAATAGCATATAGCAGAATTAACTGCAGTTATCCTCCATGATTACTCAATTTTTAATCAAACACAGGATGTTCAACCACGTGTTGCAGAAACGTTAGATTCTTTAAAATAGTATTTCCTGTCTATCCATCTCATTTCCTCTACCAGATGTCCATAATTAATTTCAGGGTTCTTTTTCATATTTCCCAAATGATCCTTCATTAAGCCAAAATTATAAAAAGCAATTTTATTTTATTTTTTGGAAAACTAACCCGGCCATCGACAAAGGTAAAATGCAACGGAGAAACAGTTCAACTGGGGATTGGACAGCAGTCGAACCGAAGGTCGAAATAACTAAATAAATTACTATTATTATATACACCATTGAACATTTTAATTTGGAAACGTGAGGTCCATGGAATTGAGGATGATACACAACTTTTTTCTGGTTTTTTTTACCTAAAAAACAGCAGCATTGGTGGCTGTTTGATGATGTAACTGCTGGAAGTTTTGCATTTAATTTTTCTTTTTCAAGGTTTTCATGGTTTTGGGATGGGTTACGTCCAAGTGCTGGTTTCATGGGTGTCACCGGATGTGGTTGCCGTAGACACTAGTATACAGAAAATAAAGTGGACACAGAAACTAATATGTCTTAGTTGTTTATCCAAAGGTTATATATGCAAAATCATATAGATCAAAGGTTTCTTCTAAATTGCAGTGCCAATTAAAAACAGAACGTTCAGTTGCAGTAAGAGTACAATAAAACACAGATCGCATTACATCATAAAAAGCTACCTGAACTTCCACAACTGATGAAGCTCTCAAAGAATCCAAGATTGTCTGAATATTGTGGGTCAATTTCTGCACCTGCAAAAGCATGACATAAAGTAACATTCATCCGTGCATTGAACTATTGAACTAATGAACTTACTCACACTGGTACAAAAAGACCAGGTATAAATTATACTCATAGTACTATGAAAAGAGAATCCAAGAAAAGTCACCCTCGAGATATTTCTAGCTCTCCTTTGCAAATAAGAGAGGACAATATTTATCTTCCTCTCAACCTCATGAGGTATGGGGAAAAATAAAAGAAGGCTTTTGGACGTATCATTATTTTCCAGTATCATCAAGGAAGACAAAATACTCCCAAGACATTCATGATGTTACCATCAAATTCTTTCGATTCTTACAATTGTTTTTAAGAGTTTATATAGCTAAGAGCCAAATAAATTTCAATAAATAAACCTTTCACATGTTAACAAAATAAAAAAATTTATATGGATTTCCAAATAGATGAGAAACGATCTCTTTCACTCTTTACGAGTTACTTTACAACTGGTCTCTACTTAGATCTTCTTGAAATATCCTTATGGAAGCCCATGAGCAGAACTTAAATGAGTTGCAAGGCAGGGATATTTCTACATCATTAGAGAAGGAAATAAATAGGAAACACGTGATGTTTCATCACTTTCCTGATTTCTTATCCAATTTTATATACCAAATCTGATATCAGAATCAGTAACATCAAGTAAACACAATCATGCACCAATTGGCATTGACTTAATATTTGGTAAACCTAATTTGTGTTATCAACCTTATAGGGATCATTGACTTCAAACAGGTCGTACGTAATTATACAAGCTTACAACTTGAAGCAGTACAAAATTACGCAAGCTTAAAAAATTAGATTTATGAGGTTCTAATTATTACTCACATGTTGACATTCATCATAGCACAAGAAAAACTAAATCTCAGATAAAATCTAATGGAATGTGTATATTTGTAATAGAAATTTGGTTTGACTGAATTATGCATTAATCACCATCACAAAGCAAATACATAGATCATCAACATATCAAAAGAACCTTCCTTAAATAAAACTGATATTAGATAACATGAATTATACAGAGGCAAATCCAACTGCAACTTACTCGACGGAAGGTAGCTATTAAAGAAATCGACACCCAGCCCTCCGTGTCCATTTTTCCCCGCAAAAAATAATCTCTTTCCAAATTAGCATCACTGGAAATAATAAACAACTACTTCAACAACAAAGTTTCAAAGCGGGATAAAATGAAGTAAAATAATAAAGGGACAAAGCATCTGCTGGAACATAATCTACAATATCAAATACCTGAAATAGTAGTCTATTTGCTGAATAATCAAAGTGGGAAGAGTGGTGGGCACAGGTGGTGGAGGTGGAGGTGGAGGTGGTGGTGGAGAAGGACCAAGCTGCATAGTCCTAAAGGACCCCAGAGGCAGTGTAGGATAGTAGATTGCTTGATGTGCCATATCTGAAAGACCACAAAATGATGGTAACACAGCCAAATTGTTGAATCATAAAGATAAATTGAGCAGTGGACTTACCAAAACCCCTAGAGTCTGCAAAAGCTGTCATGGGTGGATGCCTTATGGGTGTGGCATTGCCAGGGGGTGGCAAAAACCCTGTGGGAGGAATATAATGATGGGGAAGACGACCATCTCTGCGATCTTGATCGCGCCTGCCTCCATGATTGTTATAATGTGGCCCATGACCATGGCCGCGTTGTCCAAAATTACCCCTTCTCAAGTTATTCCTGTGCAGAGAACGGTCATTGATGGTATGTAATTGAGAACCTCGGACTCCTCCCATTGGCCTCGCGCCTCTAACAGGAGTATCCATTACAGCTGGTACCACAGTCGCATAAGGCGTTTCAAATCGAATATATGCTGGCCGAACAGGGTGTGGCATTGTTGGCATAAGGGAACGAAAACCAGGTTGAGATGGTCCATTCCTAGGAGACATACCACCACCACCTCGGCCACGATGTCCCAATGGCCTTTGTCTAGTCGGCATTGTATGGTTTGCAGTAACATTTGCATTAGCCTGGCTGTTATCTTGTCTCTGAAAAATCACCAAACCAAAAAATTCAATCTTTACACCTTTATCAGAATGAATTTGTCCAGACATTTCTTCACTCATTATGCAGGTACGAAAAGAAAAGGAAGGGGGCAGGGCAGGGAATTGTGCCTATATTTGAAAAGAATGAATTCATAGAATACGAGAATTAACACTTTCTCTATCACTTTATTTGTGTATATGGAAATAACAAACCCATATATTCATTTTTATATTAAAAAAAAAACCGTCTTTCACTTTTAATTTAATTAAAAATATGGAACAATGCACTCACAATCCCAAACAATATATTGAACACGAAAAAAATATTTTCGCATGAATATATTTTTTCCGCATAATTCTTAAGTACACAACAACAAACAAGAAATAGGAAACAGAATAGTTCCATACAAATATATTTTTTCACTTGTAACTCTAAAGTGCAAAATAAAAAAGAACATTAAATATTATTATATATATTTAACCTGAAAAGAAGATGGTGACCCGTCGGAAAAGGAGGATTCCGATGAGCTCGGAACAGGACTAATAGGTTCAGAAAGCGCGGGCCAGGAGACGGCGCCGCCCATAACAGACCCCGGATCAACCACGCCGTTTATGGGCTTGTTCCAAGCGGGCCTCTTCGGGCTGCCTGCATTGCCGTCGTTGCCAGTATCAGAACTCTCGAGCTTGGTCTCCGGGCCCAAATTCTCCATTGAAACATTCTCAGACGCAGACTCCTGCTCTATGACGGCGGAAATAGGCTGCGGCGACAATGAAGAACGAGGTCTACCAGCAGCAACTAAAGTGGCGGCAGGGGTCGAGATAGGTTCCGAATCTCCACGAACAACGGATGCCCATGGAGAAGTCAGATTCCCCCTACGTGACTGTTGAATATTTACGCCGCCGCCGCCGCCGCCGGAATTGGCATCTGATGTCGCCTTCGACCGTGGCGAGTGATCATCGTTAAGAGAATCAGCCGACATGATTATTCCAAAATCAGAAACCCAGAAACACAAAATCCCACACAGTATCAAGAGAATCCACTCTACAAATCTTCAATTAATTAAACAAATACATTCGCTTATAAACACCAATGTGTGAAGACATTCAACATGATCAGTGAATATTAATATCAGGATATTAATTAAATAAGAAATACTGACTCCTAGTCCTCGTCGACAAAGAGAAATAGGGTTTCGGGCCTTCGGCCGTCGATCAAATTCCCTCTCTCACTATATCTCTTTAGTTTCTCTCTCTATAAATATATGCTTGTATTCTGTTTCTGTTTGTGTCGGGCATCTGTTATCTAAAAAGCCCTCATTAATATCTCCAAATACCGGTTGTGTCCTTGTTGGCTAATGAGTCTTTAAAAAAAAAAAAACAATTAGATTTTATTAGGAAATATTAACATTTGAAAATAATTAATGTGGTATTATAATTCTAATGAAACTGAAACAAGTTCTACGAATCATAATTGGATAATATTACTATATTATAATAATTCAAAACGAATTTATTGAATTCTTCTTAATTATAACTTATAAAGAAAAAAATAACTTATTATCTATTTTAATTTGAATATTAATAAAGATAAATTTATTTGATTTGTTATTAGAAGTTGTGTGGTATTCTAATACTCATGAAACTACACAAGTCCTAGGAGATTAAACCTTATCTTTTGGAATTAAATTTGAAAGGTTTATCGGGGACACTTTTTAATTATTATATTTTATTGACGGAAAGATGAATGTTATTATGTTCGGATGTTGCAATTCTTTTAAGACAACTAATGGCTCGAATCGCCTATGTTTTTAGTCGGATCTTTTCTTAATAGCTTCTGGAAATGGACCAAATGGAATGACAAAAATAATACTGATGTAATCAAATTTAAATTTATCGTAATTACATTTAGGACGTGTTCGGTGGAGATTAAAATCGGATTAAAATTGAAAAATTAGTCGGTATTGTTGACTTTTATTAGACGAGTGAGATCTAAACGATCATATTTTTAATTTTAATTGAATTTTAATATGTACCGAACAGAGCATTAATTTGTCACTATTATGAAATTTGAACAATGAAAAATTAAATAAAAACTCGTGAATTCAATGAGCAGTAGACTACTAAGATCGGACCGGAAATTGTTTGTGGACTAACAAAACATGTCGCTCGATTTAGATCAATTCAAAATTGAAAGTGTCAACAAATTTTGTTTTGATTTAAACATCATTGAAAGATAAATGTAAGAGATTATTGATCCTTATCCCTCAGTTCTCCTATTCATTCTCTGTCCCTTGGCTCTTTTTGTCCTTTTTTGTTTCTGGCATTAATTTTCTATTTTTGAAGAATTTAACTATAATGACTTGTTTGGCAGGAGAAGTGAGAAAAAGAAGCACCACTTGTTATTTTTTTAAGAAAAAGGGTTTTTGACTTTTGTGTACCTAGTCAACACTCCTTTTTTCCTCTAAAGTCCTTGGCATTACTAGAAAGATTTTAAAAGAGAAGATGACAAAGTCATTATGACATCTCCCAAAATTAATTACACCATCGCAACTAACAGGAGAATGATTGGAGTGTTCGAAATTGGTCAATAGGTTAGTTTTGATCAACTTTGATGAGTAATTTAAATATCATTTCTTTGTTGATTATGGATATTTGAAGGCTACACATATCCTACTTTATGTGGAGATAGTAATAGTACATTTGATAGTTGAAATTTACTTGAAGCATGAAAATTATTGAAAAAATGGAATTCAATAAAATTGTGGGAAATTAGGAAAGTAACAATTCTACACTAAAAATGATAAGGAATTATTTTATATTATTTTTAAAATTTAAATCATATTTTAAAAATATAAATAAGAAAACATGGCGGTCTTCCTTTGGTGATTCATAGCATAATATGGTCTGAGCTGCTTTGTTTAAACTCGTAATTCTTCATTGTTGGACTGGACTTCCCAAACCATGTTCGAGGTGATTGTTTCAATCCATGTCGTGCTCATTGCAATTTGCACACCACCTTGGTGCATGGGGGTGTTGTGTAACCTGGAGGGATGTCCATGTATACTTGCTCTTCGAGGTCGTTGTAGAGAAATGCGTTCTTCACGTCCAGTTGATTTAGTGGCCAGTTGAGATTGGCTATAAGAGACAACAATATCCTGACAGTTTTTAATTTTAATTTAACAACTGTCGAAAAGGTTTCTCAGTAGTCCACCCTATGTCCATGTATACCGTTTTGCTACCATCTTTGCTTTGTACCTCTCGATAGATCCATGTGCCTTATGTTTGATGGAGAATACCCATTTGTATCCCAATATTCGCTTCCCTTAAGGTAATAGAACAAAGGTCCATTTGTAATTCAATAGTAATGTATCCATCTCTTCTTTTATTACCTAAGTCTAATTTGAGTCCGACGGTGCTTCCTTAACTCTTGTTGGAACATGACTCGAGGATAGTACATGTACAAAGGTTCTGAGGTGTTTTGATAATCCTCTAGTGGACACATTGTTGGCAATCAGATACTTCGATCTCTGTAGAATGTCTGTTTTGTAGCTTGCCACGATTCTACCTGAAAGGTAATGTGTATTGAGCATTATTATCCATGTCATTTATAAATGAGGGTGTGTCAAGAGTGCTTACCTCAGGAATATTCTTACGAAATGGGTTTGCAGATACTGAGAAGGAGGAGGTTGGTTCAGCTTCTATAGACATATCACCTCCATAATGTGCATCGAGTTTTGTGGACTGATCAATATGTGGTGCATTCGGATGATCAATATATGGTGCATTCAACTCAGTCGATTATCTAGCTCTGTTTCAGTATTCAACCAGTCAAAGTGCAACCAGTTTTGCTCTTTATTGTATTGCTCCCCCTGAAGAGGAGAATTTGTAGTTAGGGAGAAAAAAATTCGAATTCCAAGAATGTGATATCCACAGTCATATATTCAAAATCAAATTAATCAATTAGANTCTAACATTAGTATATTAATAATTAAGTGCAATTTAAGTTAAATTTGAAAATTAAATAAATGAAAGAATGAAAGTGAATATTACAATTTAATTAGTTGTGTTTCAAAATCAAATTAATCAATTAGACATGCATTTAGGAAATGATTTTGATGGACGTTTTAACATTTTTTTGTTATACTACTATCCCACATTGGAAGTTTATGAAACCATTGAAGAGAAGAACATTTATAAAAGGTATTATCCCACATTGAAAGTTTATGAAACTATTTGAGAGGAGTTTATTTATAAAATGAGCATGTCGTCCAATATTTTTCTATGTGCCTTTGAATTGTAATTTATGAGGTCCATTACTAGTTCACCGGTTTGTGGTTGAACCGATCGATTTAGTGGTTCAGTGAATTTTGAGCGATTTTGTCATAATCAGTTAACTTTTGCTTGATTTTGGTTCGGTTCCTAGTTTTACCGGTCGAACTAACCGAGCGGATTTTGACAACATTGATTATGACTCACATTATATGATTGTCATGAATTTAACCTTTTAAACTAAATCTCGTGTGGTTTAGAGTAATTTTTATGGTATAAGTTCATTGAAAAAAAATTAAATTTCAGCCTAGCCATTAGTATTTTCCTAGCTCCGCCCCTGTTCAATTTGTTTCAAAGGGGTTTTCTAGAGCTATATCAATAAGTCAAAAAATAACAATTAACAAAATTTTATATCCAAAATATTTATATAAATAAATGATAAGGTCGAAATTGAATATATATTTTTCAAGTGTAAAACAGTGTTATTTAGGCCCTAGGTTAAAAAAGTTCAATTACTAGGTTAGTACTTTGTCTGCCGTTTATTATAGGGAACAAAATAAAAAAATATGATGAATTTATTTCGATGAATATACAATCCATTTTGCATGAATTTTTATCAACATATAGACATTTACTAGGAAAAAAATTCAATGTTGCGAAAACTAATATCAATAAAAGATGTCCAATTCCACCTTAATCAATTCGACTGGTACAATCATTTTAAAAAATGTAATAGGTTAACTCATAAAATATATAAATTATCTAAAATAAAATAGAATGAGTAAAAAAAGAGTATAGCTTAGAAAATATAGTAGTCAACTCGCCGTGCATTGTGGGGGTCGAATAGT
>CAIGRO010089655.1:0-25141 GCA_903798355.1 Fraxinus baroniana | reverse complement strand
TGGATGGATGTAATTTCCTCTAATTCAATTAGGCTGCTTCGAATGACCCAAGTGGGTTACGTCGAAAATTCAGGTAACCGTGGTATCGATATTCAGTCAATAGGTCGATGCCGACATGATAAAACAAACGAGACTTTCATCATCGTACAGGGAGGTCGTTTAATAACAAATTGCTTAACAATTATGGAATAAAATATAGTTAAAAATCTTGTCCAAGTTTCCAAAACGTTGTCATGCTAAATTTTATTTCCTGTGTACTTCTGTGGGAATTTTTGCATGCTTGATTGTACCATACAGAAGAAGATAATGGAATAAGATAAAAACACGTTTACGTCTGGTCAAGCATACCTTGTATCGTCTAGTACTTAAATCTTATAGCTTTAGAATTTTGATGATGTTCTTTTATGGGAATTTTGGCGTGCTTGATTACAATGTACTGCACAGGATTATGAAATAAAAACATGTTCAAATCTGGTCCTAGTCTTATTTGTCTATTATTGCGTACCAAATTCTGTCATGCCAACTTTTATGGCATGTAAATAGCTTTAGAATTTCAATTTTAATTCTTTTGGGATGTTTGTCGCGGTTGATTGCATATTACAAGGACAAGATAATGGAATATTGTTAAGTAATTCTCACCAAATGTTGTCACTCTTATTTAACTTTTATGGCACCTTATCTTGGATGTTCGGCTTTCTTCATCGCACAGTGATAAAAAAGATTATGTGATAAAAGAGAAGTTCAAATTTTGTCGTAGTCTGGGATTGTCCTCTACGGTGTACCAAAGGTTGTCAACTTGTCATGCTAGCTTTTATGGCATGCAAGATCTCGAAGCTTTAGAATTTCAATGCCGTTGCCTTATGGGATGTTCGTCATGCTGGATTGAGCTACACTAAACAAGATTACGGATAAGAAGTTAACATCTCATAATTGTACTGTTGTAGATGGGTTGGAGGAAGCTAATTCTTCCTACCCTTTTTTTTTTTTTTTACAGATAATCCAGTGTAAGTTGTCATATATGGTGTTCTCTCTCCCCAACCCCAAAAATAAAAGCAGTGAAACATCTCTGTTAAAGTTTGTGTGGTTTACAAGACACTTTGTAGTTTTTAGCTGTATCCAAGAGATACATGTATATAAAAGTAGTTATATTTACATTAGCACAGCTGCACATATGCATGTTTCCCATTCCCGATGATGCAAACTAATCTTGATTCACAAAAATCCATGCACTTGTATTTACTATTTTTATTTTTTTCCTCCTCGCACACATTTGCTTATGCACAAGAACCTCCTCAATTGGTAGGTAGCATTGGTAGACTACACACATTGCACCACAATCTTGAAACAATAATGTCAAAAGTGTACATTCTTTGATGTACGCTTTCGTGGACATCACCCATGTTTTCAAAAAATTGTAGGTGGGAAAAATTTTGTTTTTCAAATAAACTGTCCAATGGTGTGCTGTCGTATGATACAATGTAAATAATAATGGTCATGTAGCATGATTGATCTTGAAATAGAAGTGGGATTTCAAGAAATAGTATGGTAAGATTTATGAGAGTTGGATTACACTTGAGTAGATTGAAAACAAATATCTGTCTAGATTAAAACTGGAAAGGGCCCGAACGACAACCAGGTGCACGGGCCAATTTTGTGATGCTGGAAGACTTGGCGAGATATGTTCGGCCATGCCAAGATTACGGCTATTGTTCCAACAATTGTTTTTCGCTCTTTTTTTTCATTTATAAAAGTCTGTCGGACCGTTCATGACATATTTTGACACCTCTATTTTAGACATGCAAACTCCAACTGCTGCGATGTTTATAGTCGGGTTTACATTTAGGTGAGCATCAACTTTTTTACACTTGAGTGTAGTTGTAAAGAGTTTTTCGCTCACACACCAACATACACATTGTTTTTTCAATCAAATTCCAGTCTGTAATTTTGCAATTGTACATCAAAGTAGCCTTGAAAGGTAACTTCACCAGATTCTAAACTCAGAATATATTTACTCAAAAGATCAATTGCACACGAATATGGTCAAAATAGTCCTAAAAACTTTTCGTGGTACTTAGCTTGTCTGAAAGGGACTGTTCCTCTGCTACGAATAGATTTTTGAGATAAGGGGTAAATTGAGGCCTAAAACTGTAGCTATGTTCTTCATATGATTATTTTGAGTATCGAATTGATTATATAATTTAATCACAATTTTAAAGAGTACTGATGAAAATATCTGTCAATAAATTAATAATAAAAATTCAAAAATCAGGGTAATGACTCATAAACTTGCTAGCTCTCATCGAGGTAATAATCCATTAACTTGCTAGTTCTTATACGAGAAAGCGGAAGATAAGCAACTTCTTTAGGGTGTGTTTGAGCCACATTATTTTGGAATAATGTATTCTGGAATGTGTAGTAGAAAAAGGAAAAATTATTTTATTAAAGAATGTGTGGTTGAAAATGAGTAGAAGATTGAGAACGAAAATTTTAATATGTACCAAACATGGACTTATTATTTTTACCTTTTTTGTCTCAAGCTTCTTATTTTTATTTATTTATTTTTTTTTTTTAAACTCGCGAAAACATGCTTATATAGTAACTGATTATCAATTAGAGATGGCAAAAAAATCCGCTCCACCCCGCCCCGACGGCGGGGCGGGGCGAGGGTGCCCCGCCCCGAACCCGTCCCGCGAAGTTAAATAAAAAAAAAAAATTTGAACATTGTTTTTTTTTAATTTTGGACATTGTTTGTTTTCATTGCTTAATTTGTATATTGATGTAGTTATTTTAAGTATTGTTTGCTTTGGATTATAAAATTTTGAATTTGTATTTAATTGAAAATTTTTGATTTTTTTATTAAATTAAAAAAAAAAAATTGAACTTTTTTTTTTTTTTTTTTTTTTAATTTTGGACATTGTTTGTTTTCATTGCTTAATTTGTATATTGATGTAGTTATTTTAAGTATTGTTTGCTTTGGATTATAAAATTTTGAATTTGTATTTAATTGGAAATTTTTGATTTTTTAAAAAAAAAAATACAAGCGGGGCGCGGGGTGGGGCGGGATGGGGGATTGGCGGGGTGGGGCGAGGCGAGGGTGCCCCGCCCCGTTGCCATCACTATTATCAATGCAACTTGGTAGTCAATCAAGATACCAACAAAAGTAGTGATGGCAAAAAAATCCGCCCCAAAGGGTTGGTGGGGTGGAGCGGTGAGGAGGTGCCCCGCCCCGAAGTGCCCCGAACCCGCCCCGTGAAAAATAAAAAAAATAATAATTAATTACAATTTTTTTTAGAAAATAGTTAACATGAAACTTTTGAAAAAAAAAAAAATATAAACGAGGCAGGAAATGGGACAAGCCTGCGGCCCGAACTCGCCCAGTCCTGTCTAAGGTGGGGCGGGGCGGGGCGCCCCAAACCCGCCCCATTGCCATCTTTAAATAAAAGCTCATGGAAACGATATATTTTACCATAAAATGAAATTGCAAACAAACAAATTAACTTCCTTTTGCTCAAGAATTTTACCATGTGTAGAAAGGTAACTTTTGACTTTAAAACAGAACAATAGAGCCGGATCGCGTTTTCCCTATATCTCAAAAGAGTAACATATAGGTAGAGTACCCTGAGCCTTTTTTTTACACTCTTTATCAACCCTTTATTTAATCGATATGAGATTTTGTTCACGCTCTAATGAAGTATGAAGTTCGTATTGATCCCTTCATCTTCGTCAAATCATGAAGGATTAATACACGATCTGTGGGCCCTAACTCTTCGTCTTGAGAGTTAACCACAAATATATTTTCCATTGCAATCCAACTCGATCGAGGTGCACCACCTTCTTCCCACTGCAACTCGGGATTCGTCTGGTGCATCCACATGGCTAGGTTTGGAGGTTAGCGCTTAATCCAGATCGTGTGTGGTCAAAATTTACCTAATTCATTCCTGCAAATAAACCAGTTGCAAGGACTGTTATGACACAGATTTTAAAGGCAATGTCCTAGTGTCTTTACTGCAGTTCTCTTGCACGTACATAATTTTAACATGAACAGCAAAAAGGTAAATTCCCAAAGAGATAATTCAGCTGTATCAGAAAACTCATCAGCCTTTTTTTCCACTTTAAACTCGATTCTGATTCCTGAACACTCAAAAAACCTTTTTTCTGTACATGCAATTCTCATCTACAAAAGACAAGTTGCAAGTTTCTAGGGTTTATATATAGCTTACTACAGTTTCTTATAATCTCTATATACTTGCACAGATTCTATTCTGCAAGAGAAGTTAGGAATTCCCATTAAAGGTTTGATGATTATGGATTCATCAACTAACTACTTTATGATTCTGAAACGTGCATTGAACGTTGGACTGATTGTCTTTTGCTTCATATGTCTGCTTTCTATAACAGGTAAGAAGATTTACATCCATTTTGCCTAATAATTTCTTTTTACTTTTATCCTTCTCTATGCTGTTTGACTTCAACACTTTCACTTCCATTTTGCCCCAATTAAGTTTCGTTTATCATCATCTTGTCATATGCAACGATAATTGAACTATCGTGCAATTATCGATTAGACTATATATCTTAGATAATTTTTTCATGCCTACCTAGTATTCATACACGAGCCAGTAGGACGTGCAGGTGACGCCCCGTCCAGCCCGTGATGCACCAAGTAGTATGCCTTATTTTCGTGTTTAGAGAGATTGTGACTTGTATGTTATATGATGTGAACAGTGTTGACAGTTGATGTAGAGGTTTTCAAGCAAGGGAGTCACGAGGTTGAAGCAAGAAAGACGATGATAGGTTCAAGGCCTCCAAGATGTTCGAACAGGTGCTTGAATTGTAACCCTTGTATGGCTACATTAGTTATAGCACCCCATCACAGAAATGGTTTTGACACATCACATAATCGTGACGACAACCATGATAATAACTATTACCTCCTCGCATGGAAATGTAAGTGCGGAAATAAGCTTTTTCAGCCTTGAAGACTTTATATGTTGGTAGCATACAAGTTCAATAACGAACATAAAGAAAAAGAAGCTGAAATATTGTCCATTGTACTATTTAATCTTAGAATGCTTCTCTTTCGGGGCACTCTTGTGTGTTCTCTTATCCTTCGATGCTTTAAATTAAGGAAGAAAAAGACTTGAAATTTGGTCTCTTGCTCTTTTTTACTCAGAGTTGTCTTTGTCACTTTACATTAGTTGATGAATTCTTCCATTTCTATGTTGAATAACCATCTTTTGCCAAAGTTTAATTTTTGGGATGGCCAATCAACACTTATAAGATGAATATAGAGAAAAATGATGTGACAGGATGTCTAAAATAATAAGAAAATAATGACATTTTACACAAAATCTTAACCTTAGACGACCATATCTATGTATGCACAGTTAAACATGAATTGTTACAATTTTTATATTATTGCTTTATTGTCTTGTTTGGTATAGTCTTGCGTGACTATACCAAGATCTTGGGTGTCTGCTTCTGCTCTCCATGACAAAGTACAAGCACAAATTTACTGTTTACATCAAGGACGATAAATACATAAAAGCATTAAACGTGCATACTATGAAATAAAAATTTTACTCAAAACTTCTAACATAAACTTGTTTAAACAAAAACACTAACAAGACTACAAGAGTAGCAAGAAACGTAGACTACACACACTTCTTTGGACCATCCACTGACTATAGGGATGTCAACGAATCGAGCCGTGAACCGAAAATTTTTGCTCAGGCTCGGCTCGAGTAAAAAAGGTTGCTTGGGCTTTTTCAGAGCCGAGTCACGAGCTGACGAGCCATATTAACATCCCTAACTGACTACCATTTCATCTGCAATTCCATCCTCTAAAATTCGATTCTAACATCCTTACATAGTATACTGATCCCATGTTTATTTTGTTGAGACGATCTTCTAAAACGAAAACATTTTAACCTGCAAATTCAAATCAATGTTTAGATATCCATCACTGATATTAGTCAATGGGACAACTGCAGTTGCATTTATAAACAATGCCTCTCATCCTCTTTCCTCCAATCAATTTTTGTTCCAAACGTAAAATCACTATCGTGAAAAACTGCAACTTCAAATCCATCGCACTTAAAATTGGTAGCTGAGATTACAATTTTCTAACTTGCCATTGTTGGGTTGTCAGAAAACTCATTCAAGACGGATATTGATGCAGATCGACTCGAAAGAGGGGATGATGGGCAGGTTTATTATATAAAGAACGAAGAGTATATGACTAATATGATCAATACGGTTGCCACAGCTACCACAGCCAAACCTCGATATTCTGATGGACTTTGCGCCCTTGGAGCGGTTGCTCGGCCCACCATAGGAGTGTTATTTGCGGTGGTGTACTGGGACTCGCTATCTTGAGATTTTCGTTGGTTTTTTCAAGTTACTAGTTCGACCGTAAAATAAGCTAATAGATTAATAACGCAAAATTAAACTTACCAATTACAAGCAACAAGTAATTTTTTAATTGTTCTAAATATTTAGTCAATCAAGTCAATTTTATCATATGTTGAATTGGCACAGTAATAAATAAACACATGATTTCATAACGGAGAAAATTCGTAATTGTGTAAAAACTCCGGGACCAAGTCAATAGTTTTCACTATAGACAATAAGAACTTACAGTATGATCCAGCCTAGAAAGCCCACCGGACTTGATGATCTAATTTCGCAATCTCTAAGATTCGTTGGAACGTGCTTCACTCACAACTGCTTCTAATTTCTTGGAATTGCCTATCTCACGTGGATTACCAAGAACACATTGTTCTTGTATTCTTCCTGGGGGGGGGCCCCATGTGATTAAAAAATTCCCAAAACCCCCCCCCCCCCCCCCCCCCAATCTTTAATAGCCCGTGAAGGCTATCGAGAAAGTACATTCATGTTTGTGTTTAGGAAGTGAGTATTTTAGATGACATGAATTCAACGTTTTTTTCTAACTCGTGGTTGATTGATCTCAAGAATCAATAGTTTAATCTTAGTAGTTGGACTCTTGGAAGACGCAAATTAGTATTTCTCGGACAACTCTGTCACTCTAACGCGAGGTGAGTGACCGGCGAGCAAGAGGCGGGTGACAATGACTATGCTTTTTTCCGCTCGAGCATCAGTTATGTGATTGACTAGCGTAAATATGACGACTCTTTCTCATTGCTCCATACTCGAACTCAAAGACTCCTAGTTCATCTATACAACCCTTCAAAAATCTCTTTGACTTTTACGACTTTTTTATAACAATTCTATTCTTTTATAATAATCATTTTGTCTAAATAATTGTCAATATAACAAAAACTCTTAACAGTTCTAAAACAATTAGATGGAAATGAAAAGAGGATCGATGGAGCCATTTATATAGGCTGCAGCGCATGCATGCAACAAAAAAATTAATCCGAGGCCAAATCTTAGTAGTCAGCTAAAAGCCTAAAGAGCGAATTAGAGTGCGGAATTAGGATTCCTAAAATTTCCTCCAAGTGTGAATTCTAGCTCGATCAAGTTGGACTTGTGATTAAACAGAGTTCGACAGTTTAAACAACTTTTTTGAATCCTATCCTCAAACTTAGGAATTAGGATGAAAAGAGTGCAATGCGTAGGAGTGAAATCACTCAACCATAGTCCACGCTAGTCTATGCTTCGAGTGAACATAGACTTTTGAGCCTACATTTCCAATTAAAATAAGAATAACTTAAAAATAATAAAATAAAACTCAAGAATTTGAACTGTCCCAACTCCCGAGTATTAACCAGTTGACTTTTCGTTGCACCCTCAGACAAAACAAGCAATTAATATCAATTGATATAAATGACTAGATCAAGATTCGATTACCAGACATGAATTCACTTGTTCTGAAAATGTCTGAACCCGAGAGGTGAGACGAACACAGACGAAGAAAAAGATTAAAAAAAAAAGGGTTATGCAAACAAATATAATACACCTTAACTGACAAAAGAAACCCATTTGTTTAATCTGAACATCAAAAGCAATACAAGCCCAAAATAGTTGCCGAACTAAAAAAAACCTATAACAGTCCAACACTTATCTTGAACCATTTGATAGTAGGATTCAAAATTTTCGACTTTTCAACTTCAGACGACAGAAACATACATAACCATAATTTAGGACAACAAAAGGAACCATATATCACAGTAATCGTCTTGCAATTCTAAAGACCAATCTTGAAAAGCACATCAGATAATCAAACCTTGTAGGCAACTTTGGATAACAGGACGCATCAACCTTTAATACAGTGTCCTCATGCCCCGTTTGTTGGATGAATCAAATCTTATTCAGATCTAGTATGAAAGGCAGCTTAATAGATTTACATTTTGGTTCCAAGCTGTCGATTTAGTATCAGACTACAATGGGTTCCAGCACCACGGGGTTTGCCTGTGCTTGAGCTTCAACGACAGACTCGTCATCTTTGGCAGGTTCGTTATTGCTCGGTTCAACCGCTTTTTCCATCTCTTCTTTTTGTGTAACGGATTCAGCTCCACTCATTTCCCGGGATAAGTTGCTTGGCTCAGACTTAGATTCACTTGTCTCCTTGGATACAATTGTAATATGAGATGAAGCTTTTCTCTTTTCATTGGATAAGGTAGTTTTCTCAGATGGCAACTGAGGAAGAGATTTCCGTGATGAATTCTTGACATGGGCAAGAGGTCCTTTGGTAGGGTTATTTTGTGACTGTTTCTCGTCCAAGCTTAGTCTAGCTGGAATAGCATTGGAACAGCCATTTTCTTCAGAATTGGCAGTTGGTGAACTCTTTTTCCGACCAAGCTTCGGAGATTTAGGTCTTGTTGTAGGTATCTACATCAAAGTAGGATATAAATACAATGTAGTTAAACCAAAAGATAACAAAACTGGCTTGAAACCAACTTCACAGGTAATTTCACGTTATGAAGAGAGAGGGAGGGAGGGAAAATTAACATACCTTATTCTAGTGTCTATATACAATTTTTGATTCTATACATTTACGTATAACACTTTCTAAACATTCTCATTCTGATAGCAACAAAGCTTTCACTAAGAACGTGCATAAAATAATTAGCCTAACTACCACGACACACCTTCCTCCCTAGCCTGGTTGTTGGTGCATACTAATGCCATTATGGTACTGTACGTTTGCCAGGGAGGGCTGTAGAGCATTGGACAATATTAAGCTAAAATCTTTTTTCATTGTAGTGTCTAGCTTTGGCCAATACTGTGTACTAAGCATGCATACATTCCAAATTACTGTCTTTGAGCCACAAAATATCAAACTAACAGCCTTCAAATGCAACCATCATAGTCCCGCAAGTTTCATTGGGAACAATCACCCATGACCACAGCCACAAGTTATGCCACCATCATATTAAACCATCACAAAATGACTTTACTAACATCAGAATCAAGAATGCCTTGGCCAAGACTAACAAAACCCCACACCAATTTCCTCTGATACTCGAACTCTTCGAAATAGTTAGAGTACGACAAGCGTATGGATATGAGCTGTGTCGCATCCTCCAAGTTTCAACCGGACACTTCGTCGTTTTTGCTTCTTCTTCCTTCTGTTTCTTCTTTTCTTTTTTTCTTCTCCTTTTCTTTCATTTTCTTCTTTCCCACTTTTGCTCTATATAAAAGTGGCGTCGTCGCCGAGAGGGTAGAGAGAAAGGCGGCTGCGCTAGATTTTACCTCCTTTTTCTTTTTTCTTTCCATTTTCTTTTTTTTTTCTCATTTCTCTCTCTGTATCGATGGTTTAGAGTTTTATTTGTATAAAATGAAAATGGATTCCATATAGTGCTGCTTAGTGTTCCACTAAGTCCAAATTACAATCAAATTTCTCATTTTCTATTTTATATAACATTTAATTATTCACATAATTGAAAATTAAATCCCAAAACTCTATTTTAATCATCTTAACTCCTTATTAAATATCCATTTCCTCCATTGTGAATAATTAGTTTTGGTATATTCAAAATGACTTCTTGGATTAGTAAAAAAATTGAATTTTGAAGACGTACTTACGTACCTGTGTCTGAAATTTGGACTTTTTTTAGCCATGTTTTTGTATCCTACATTTTAGAATATAAAATATCCGACACTTAGATACGTACCCGTACCCGAGCATCATAGCCAATTTCACAAAACTACCCTTTCTTGTACATACCACGAAAAGCTATTCCAACCTCAATGTTGCGAGAGAAATAATTCTACTCAAATTTGGACTTAAAACCAGACAAAATTAGAAGAATATTAGATCTGGGTTTAGATGATAGGGGTCTCTCTGTATGACATTTTGGGTAGAAGAAGACCAAGATTTTGTGCAAGTCACATTCCCAGTACATGGAGATCAAGGACCTAGTAATGACAGGGTCTCTAAACACTGGGCAAGCTTTATTTAGCCTATTTTGAAAACAGCATGAGGTTTTTTGCTACTTCTCAGTAGCAGGTTGGATTTTTTTATGCTTTTCAGAGAGAGAGAGAGAGAGAGAAGGGTGTTAAAAATATGTTTAGAATTTACAATACAGCATATTCAAATTTAGTAATTATATTTTTGTACAGTGTTTCATTTGTAAAAGATTGTGCTTTTAAAATTTGTGTCAACCAATATCATACCTTCTTGAGTTCCACCTTCGGTGGTGAAGGTTCCTGATAGAAGCTAGGCATCGGTGTCGCTTTGAATTTCAGACTTTTCCTTAACATTTTAATCTCAGCATCCAGTGTTTGCTATTTACAAGCAACATAAGAAAAGATCAAGAAACTCATTTGCGCAATCCTATCTACCATTTTAAATCCGAAATCAGCGCCAAAATCTCACCTTAGTCTTGGCTTGCATATTATTCTCCTCTTCTTCCTTTGCATGGCTTTTTTCCACAAGTTTTGAATAGAACTATTCGAAAAAATAAAGGAAATTCTTAGGACCAAATCATGAAGGAAAGACAGAATAGTAGTGCTTCTGATTCTAAAGACTAACCTCTCTTCTCTTTTCGGCCCTTTCATTACATCTAAAACTGAAACTATAGCTTGGAAGAGTACCCAATCTGCGAGGCTTGGCATCTCCAGCAGTAGGACTTCTATCGAGTACTTAAGGATAAACAATCTTCCATCATAAAAGTAGCAATGTGCGTGTGTGTGTGTGTGTGAAATCCTTTATATAAAAGGAGGCAATATGTAAAATTATATAATCAAAAAAGATACAACGAAGACTCTGAAGTTTCTTCAGCTTTATCTGCAGAGCCTTTTTTGAGTGGCTTCAGTTTTGGCTTGTCCCTGAAGCCAGGAAATTACTGTTCAGACCTCTGAGGAAACTAGTTATTATTATACATAAAATTCAAAAAAAAAAAAATGCTAAATGAATTAAAGAATGCAAGTTCAGAAATGTCATTGGAAGGTTTCCACAAGAGACATTCCTGCATTCTATCACATAGAAAAGGGAACAAAAGCTAGATCAAAATTTCATAGAGCTCTATCAGAATCAAAGAAAAGTTCACCATTAATGAAATATGACATACAGAGTAACTTCAAGCTGTGTGCCACTCGTGGAAGACAATTTTGCATCAGAATGTCCAGTCTGCTGCAAGAATATAGCAAATAATTACAATAGCCAGTACAAATAAAGATAATAAGAAACGATAATATACAACTAAAATATCTATGGAAGATTCCACGTGCACGTTTTACCTTAGAATGATAAGCATTATTTTTTGCGGGTGCTGGTTTTTTGCTTTGGTCAGCAGCTTGCCTCTCATTTGATCTGTTTTTTGTTCTAAGAGAAGTCTGTTTCGACTGTGATTCTGAAGCACGGATTCCATTTGAAGCAACAGAAGTTTTTGACACATCTTTTCCATCCTTATCCTTGTCCGTCCCTGTCAATGCAGAATGTCTCGGGTTTAGAGGCTTCCCACTCTTAGCCTTGTTCGCGCTCTTCAGTGGTTTGGAATTCTTAGACTCTCCTATTTTTTCAGCAGCATGTTCCTAAAAGTAAATATTTATTACATACAGTGGTTTGGAACTAATTGAACGAAAATTATTTCACCAAGCAAAAGGTTCAAAATGTCCTACCTTCAAGATTGTTACATCATTGCCATCTGGTGGCAATGTAGATTCATCCGTGATATCTTGTACAGAAGAACTAAGGGTCTCATCGTCATTTGGATTCACAAGATTCTCGCTGGACCCACCAACATTGCAACCACCATTGAGAATTCCATTCACTTTTTCAGAAGTTACTTCTTCTCCGGAGGCAGAGAATTGCTGGTGAACACTGGTCCTCACCCCATTACCAGAATCAGATATAATATTATTGGCATCCATCTCACTCTAGCACCTAAGAAAATCATAACACACGCGCCACAAGCCTTAGAGAATAGCACAATGTGCCTTGACTGATTCCGTTAATATAGTAGAGATATATCAAATGTTCCTTAGTTTCTTAAAAGCAGTATCAAATATGTGTAAAAGCAATGTTCTTTAGTAAAAATCATGCTGATTTCAACAGGTACTGAAAATTAATTAGTTCAATTAAGAGCATAAATGGAACCCTCACTGGATGCAGCATATTATAAATAAAAAACAAAATTAAGTCAATTACTACATCATAGGACTTAAACCTTCATCAACAAGATAGCATTCAGTCAATTATAAATAAAACGAAAAATTAAGTCTTCTTTAGCATCAAGAAGAATAAAAAACATAGATTCATTTATCCCCACTTTTCTGGCAAACCAAAAAAAAAAACCCTTTTCCATAAAATCATAAAATGAAAAAGAAATCTGATACTAAAAACAATAAATAAATAATAGACTTACCAAATGTTTTAACCAGTAATCTCAAATAACCCAGACACTAATTATAAAATCTAGAAGAGATGACAAAAGAAAAAAAAACAGAATAGCAGAGTATAGTCACTAGATCTTCAAAGTCACCACAAAGATCCGGTATTTACCCATCCAAGATTCAATTCTTAAAAGACAAATCAGAAAACCCATTTCCGTTTCACAACAACCCATTACTATCTTCAAATAACAGCACACATTCTCGCGTAAATATCTTCATAGAAGTATGAAACAAGGAACTAAAATGCTTTTCAACACTTAAAAAAGATTTACCCAGAACAGAATATGGAAGAAGAAATCAAAGGGCCATTAGTCAGGATGAGGATTGAAAAGATCAGAGAGATTCTTAGTGGTTCTGCACTGGTGTTTGAATTTTGAAATGAATTTCGGATCTGGAAGGTTTTTTGTTTTTTTTTTTTCTTTTTATTTTCTCTTTTGGAAGGTTTTTTATTTCTTCCTTTTTTTGTGCTTCTTGAAATTGAAATTATATCTCTCTTATCAAAATCGAAATAGGAAATAGGAATTGAGGCAAGGTGCGTCTGTTTCTGGTGGTATTTGTGTTAGTACCATCATCACTGTTCAAATCCATTCGTGCTAGGTAAGAGAGAGAGAGAGCATAGTTTATATATTTCTATGGAAATTTAGTGTAAATGATTAAAAAATCTTTCCACATCTTGCAATTTTTATCCAAATTTTTGTGAAAATGATTCAAACCTTAGAGCACATATAGTTGACTGTTTTCAAGTAATTTTCAATTTTCAATTTTACAAAATATCCAAAACCTGTTTGGTCTAATATTTTAGAATACATTTTCAAAAACAAGATTAAGAAGTTGTCTGGGAGCAATTAAAAAGTGAATTAAAATTGGTTTTCTGACCTTGAAGCTCACAACGGTTCATTTTCCAGAATTGTGACAGTGACATTTGTGAGAGAAAGTCAAAACTAACAGCATGAAAATCAATTATGTGGAAATGGAGAATCCCTCCCAGACAAGGCCTAAAATTTATAAATTATAACACAAAATTCAAAACATACTTTTGAATTTTTGAATGTTTTCGGTGAAAACTCTCATAACACTCAAAACATGATAAATAAACATTTTGAATGAAAAATTAAAAATTCTAAATGAGAATTAGAAAAATAAGATTTTAAAAAAATTGAAAAAATGAAATCTAAAACTCTAAAAAAATAAAAATTATAAAAAAAATAGTTTAAGCTCTTAGTGATTATTTACATAAAAATTCTACAAAATATATTTTAATAAATACAGATAAAATTATCAATCCATGTCATTTATTTTTATTTCCCATGCTTGCCAATGCCAACTAAATTTATTATTTGTTTTTGTTTTACTTTTGTAGCGAAAAAGAAAATATTGTAAGATGTATCCAATTTAAAATGTATATATTATTTTATAGTATATTAATATAAATTTGTTCCATTTTAATAAATAATCAAGTTTTATGAAATAAAATAATTTTTTAAATTACGAATCAAACATATTTTTTAGTTTTTGGTTTGTGAACATTTTTCAGAATGACAAACTAAATATATTTTTAAAAATTTTAAAACTAACCATCAATGTTGAATACTAAAAATAGCTGAAAAACAAATAAAAAATAGCCATTTCATTCTCGTCACAATTGGTTACATTAAAACCTCAATAAGCGAGTATTTGATAAATTAATAATCTCGTTTAAATAATAAATTTTTTCAATCACGATTTGAGTCAACATACTAAATTAATAACTCTTTTAAATGCATAAGATAATAATTCTTTTTGAGATCATTTAAAATAACAAATGCTTAAATTCATATCAATACAAATCGACAAATTGAATTTGACAATGTTTTTTCGATTCGTCTCTTTTTCAAAATATGCATCTAAAGTCTTTTGTTTTTCTTTGTACCCAAATCATACCCAACTTCATTCTTATTTTTTGCAATGCACATACTACATTTGACATATTTTTTTCATTTTGTACAAATTAATTATTTAAAGTTCAACGGCTTGAAATGCCTCCTTTGAAGAGACAATTAGTAAAACACAATTATCGTTTGGATCGTGATCATTATTGATAGGTGTATTGAATACCTATTGAATAATATCTTCATCAGTATGAGATTTTATCACCGCGTCATTTTCGCTAGAATAGTTTAAAATGTGTTGACATTAATCACATTTCTATAGCGTGAACCAAAAATATTTTCACACAATCCATTGATTCATTCATCTCGACCAATTTTTGATTCATTATTAATATATTTATTTGATTGAATTTTTACAAAATTTTTAAGTTATTTCAAATGAAACGCCATAGTAGAAAAACATATGAAATTTGGAATGATCGAGGGTCTTAACTTAAAAATAATTACCATAGAAATTTTATTCCATGTATACATGAAATAACTTGAACGATTAATATTTAAAAATATTTAATTTTGAAGCCATGTACATTAATGTTTCCTCTTTAATGTATGTATGTGTGTGCGTTTTTGTGTGCTTACATATATTATAGGAAAATATAATACTAGTTATTGTTATATAATAAAAGTATAAAATACTCTATAAATTAATAAATATTCCTTTTCGATAAATTAATAAATTGTATTTTGGATTGATTACGTCAAAAAATTATTGTCAATTTTGCGCATGAACTGTAGTGTGATTACATGTATTATAGGAAAATATAATACTAGTTATAAAAAGTATAAAATACTCTATAAATTAGTAAATATTCATTTATCGATAAATTAATAAATCGTATATTGGATTGATTACGTCAAAAAAATTATTGTCAATTCTGTGCATGAACAGTAGTCACTATTATTTTGTTCCTAAAGGGGCAAATTTGTCAAATCACAAATAAAATTAAAAAAAAAAAAAACTTAAGAAATGGTGGTTATATATATATATATTACCACCACAATAAGTATTTGATACACCACGATTTTTTTATTTACTTAAATAACCGTGAATAAAATAACATAAATATCCTATTTATTAATTACTAATCTATTTATTCATTTCATCACACCAATCATACACCACATGAGATATATTTCTCCTTATCAAATTCACCCTCTTTTTTAATTCCCTCTTCGATCCATCCCACGCTTTCGGTGAGACTTTTATAGGGTTTTGGCATTTCCAGCCTTACATCCAGTGCGAGAAAGAAGTGGGCTTTGATTTGTGGATGACAGGATATGCCCTTTGATTTTGGGATGACTGGGAGAAACAAGAAGTTGGTTAGAGAGAATCAGTAGGAGAAGATGAGGAGTAATTTTGGGATGAAAAGTATACCAAGATGCATTAATTTATTTATTTTATTTTTTTGTGAGTTTTTATTGGGATAGGACAATAATTGTAAATTTGTTGTGGTGTATTTATTGAAAACATGTTTTAATTATGGTGTAGTTATAATGGGATATATTAATTATGGTGTCGTAAAATTTGCGGTGGCAATATAATTACTCCTTAAGAATTTACAAAAATAAAATGTAATAGGAAATGGAAAAACAAAAAAATATATGTTATAAAAAGAAAAGAGTGAAAATAAGAAAAAAAAAATTACAAAAAAATGTAATAAGAAATGGAAAAACAAAAATAATATAAGAGTAGTGATATTTAGTAACACATGTGTTTAATACCAATCTATGTGGCAATTTTAGTAGCATTAAATTATAAGTTCAATTAAATGAATCATATAATTTTACTTTTAATTGAACATATCACATGATACTACATAAATTGGTGCTAGATAACATTGTTTATGTATGAACTAACAAAAAAAAAAGAGGTAAAAAAACACTGCAGTCCCTAATGTTTAAGGCTAGTGGAAATTTGAAATGGATTAAACTCTTTTACTGGGGCCTATTTATTACCTAAGGCATGTTTGAGTTAGATTTTAATCTGATTTTAATTTAAGTCGAAGTCAAACAATCAATATTAACCACATCTTTCATGTGTCTTACATCTTTTCAATCCCACACTTTAAAAACTTCTATCATAATCACTTAAAATCTAATTTTAATTTACACCAAACACCCGCATAATGCAGTAAGGTCCATTTAAAATTCATTTATTGTGCTCAATTTAACCACTGCCCAAAATTTAACCACGACACTCCCCTGTTTAAATTTCAACAAGAATAATCCAATATTTATTTGGACAAAGCTACGAGTACATAATTTTTTCGATAGAAAATACATGACACGGCTCATATTTGATACACATTAAAATTTGTATTATCATTTTTCTACTTATTTTCTACCATATATTCTTAAATAAAATAATATTTTTCATCACAACAATAAGTTTTCATTCTTTTTTAACCACACATTTTCCATCAATTTACTATTCCATAATATATTCTTCTAAAATAATGTGGCTCAAACATACAGAGATGATGGTTTGCGTATTCAAAAATTCCACCTGCTAAGACTGAAATAGTTGAACTTGACATTGTGTTCGGTCCATTCACAAAAGAAAATTTAGCACAAAATTCACCAGGCATCACCCTCATTTTCCTATGAATTAGCAAAACTGTACATGCATAGTAATTTTTAACCGTTGCAAAGGATTCATCTGGCCAATGTTCAAGAGAAAAGTGTCTCCCGATATTGTACAGGAGAAAATCCTTCGTACGTATAGCTTTATTCATAAGANAAAAAAAAAAAAAAAAAAGGGCCATACAACACCTGTAAAAACCTCGTGAGAATTATCCTATTTTTTTCTTGACGGCATTGTTTACGAAAGGGTCTCCCCACCCACACCACCATTACCCTGAGAATTCTGCTGGGTGTTTAGAAAACTATATATCGCAGAAATACACGAGACCACACACAAGTGAATGGGACCGTCATTTTTTGCAATATTTAAATACTGTAGAATTCATTGTTTTAGCCTATTCTGACCAATTTACGTAGCTTCTTCTCCTTTGCAAATGGGAAAAGCCTTACCCCAACGGACAGATTGTGGAAAACGATAAGGTTCTCGTGCTGACGGTAAAACTCAAGAGAAGACCCTCTAATTTTTTTCCGCGTCACCGGTGCGTGGGGGGGAATCCTTTGTTTTTCCTCATCGCTATTCAATGATACTACCACTTTCGCCGCTACCGCTGCTTTTTGTTCCTCTCACGGATAGACATTTACATCCACATCACCATGAAAGGCAGATTCGAGGTTTCAAAATCCCACCACAAGCAATAGCAAGCTCGATGACAAAGTTCCACCCAACATTTTCAGATCTTAAGATCTTGGTTATTTAATTTAGTACTTGTCTGATAAAAAAATTCAAATGATCAAGCTTTAATTTTAAAAACACATTCATAAGACACGTCAATTTTATCAACTTTTCGTTGAAGCTCATCCAAAGTAACTGCAAAGGCTGATAAATGTACCAAAAATTGGATTTTTGATTTCGTAATCTTGTGTTGTTTGTTGGGTGTAGAGAGTTGAATCCGCTAGGGTTTGGGGCTTTTTGTTAAGATCGACAACAGAATTGGGAGATTTATTGGGAAGGACGATGAAAGGAGTGGGGAAGAATGTGGCAAATGGTGGAGATGAGTTGCAGGGTAGCCGTAGCTTGGAAGAGGAGAGCAAGCTTTTGTTTAGGCATTGCTAGCGGTTGCTTAGGAGTGGCGGCTAAGTTGGGTTGTTTGGGCAGAGATAGTGGTGGTAAAATGGCATTAAGGTGGCGGTGGTAGTGGCGGGTTGGTAATTGGTGGTGGAACTGTGAATTTATGGTTGGTGGATGGAAGAAGATGATTATTACATTTTATTAAATTCTTTTCTTTTCATTTTAAAATTTTCTTTTTTACTTATTTTAATTTAGATCAAAAATAAAAAATAAAAAAAAAAATAAGAGAGAATATAAGGTCATTTTGGATGGAATCCATCTAGAAGGATCAATTGTACCAAAAAGCATAGGTTTGGGATTGTTTGCACCTAGATTTAAAAATCCGGACAAAAAATGCAAGATAAACAAAAATTTGGGACCATTTATGCCAACTTTCCTAATCTTTACTTGTAAGTAGTAGGTCAAACTTACTTCTAATTAGAGTGTGTTTGAGTTTTCTTATAAGTTACTTATAACAAACTTATTATGCAAAAACTTATATAAATAACTAGTAATTATGAATGTACAATTAAAATTAATGTTTGATTTTGATTGAAAATTATAGAATAACTAGTAATTATGAATGTACAATTAAAATTAATGTTTGATTTTGATTGAAAATTATAAGTTACTCGTAAATTTACTCAAACGTAACTTGCTTATTTTACGAAATAATTAGTTCCAAAGTAGCTATGAGCTATTATTTTGTTTGAATATGATACTAAAAGTTACTTTTTACTAACAAAATTTTTCTTTTTATTTAAAAATGGGGGAGAGAGAGAGAGAGAGAGAGTAACTCTTACCTTAGCTTGTAGAAAAGCAACTTTTAACCCATGTTTAATTAGTTGTTTGCGTGTCTACGGTTTTCTTGAGTTACAATCTACTCTCCAATTGATAAAAATTAGAACGAATTGCTTAATTGAAATGAGAATATAAAATTCGAAACTATCAAGTAGTTGATTATGATATTCTAATATATATATTGAATCTCTCAAAAGATATATAAATCACAAACGTGTTGCATTTGTGGTCAATCATCAAAATGGAGTAGGAGAATAATAAATAATCAATAAGAAAAACAATAATAATTAAACTAAAAACTAGCAACTAATTAATAAAAAAAGTTAACAGGATTTCGTAGAAATCCTATCCACAAATGGTTTAACTTACCATTTTTTCATTACAAAAATATGAGATAAAAAGTTAATACATAATCTGGAATATTTAGAATAAAAGTTGATACAATCCTTAATCTTGAACGATCTCTCAAGGCACTTTCTTCTTCTTCTTCAAACGTGCGTAAATTTTTATCCACAATTTGTGTCTGTGATTCATTTTTTGCATGAACTTTAAATTAATTTATCTTTCCAGTGTATACTGTTTTTTTTTTTGCTATGGAGATATTTGTACCGAACTATACTCTAATTTTCTCACCTACTCCACACATAGGTTCTTCATTTCGCTTTTTCGACATTTCTTTGTTAGATCCTCCACTTCGTATTTTCATTATTACATCCAAATACCCTAGTTCATCTGGATTTTCTCTTAAATTCCCTAGTCAACTTTCCTTGCATCCAAGTTACAGTACAAAAATATTCCATCTCACGGCGCTTTCAACTCCTATTCACTTCCTTTTTGCTCGATTCAACTCCAAGTTAGGGTTTAACCCATAAACACAATACATACAATCATACGAGTAGAAATCTAGTGAGATAATAAACTATTAAGCGTGTAAAAAAATACTTATCACGCCTCTAAACTTACACTTTGCTAATTTCAAGAAAAATTATCTACTCAACATTCTGACACATGTAAAAAGAATACAAAGACTCACTTCGCTGTATCGCTTACCACAAGGATTTAACATTTAAAATTACTCAATTTGTAATGAACTTCCAAATAGTGCCACCAATACAATTGTTAACTTATCCAATTCTCGACCAATATGTGGGTAGTCAAATCAAATAATCACCTGGATCCAGTCAATATTACATGAAAGAGTAAATTTTCTATTTGATCCATCTTGATCCTCAACGGTCAAATTTTATTATTTTCCTCTCACAAGATGACACACGTTCTCCCAAACTTTATGTTTATTCTCTCTTCCATGTGTCATTTCTAGATGTTAATGTCAAATTACTCCTACTTTACCACTCAAATTCGATTGAATCAAATCAATGAAGTAAACTAATTAGACCATGAAGATTTCCCTAATTTTTTAGTGCTATTACATTGAGCAAGTTAAATTATCTAGATATCTAAATTTAGCATCCAATGCTTAGTGGGGATATGCATGTTTTCAATTTCATGCACATGCTTTTATTCCTACTCATAACTTGTATTCTTTGTTTGTTTGTTTTTTTTTTTTTTCTAGAATATTTATTTGGTGCCCACATTTGGATTGTCTTGAGTATAGCTTTGCAACGTAACTACTATTTTCATGACTAGTGCAATGCCTTTTTAAGACGAGTAGTTGAAATCGGATTCCTAGCATATACGATCAATACCTAACGTCCACTTGTCAGCCAATTCACTCCAATCATACAATTCAAGCAGGGAAACAACACGAATTTAAATCAATTCAATCTTCCCAAACTATTCTTGTACAGTGGCTAAGTGATTGTTGTATTTCATCATAGGGATTTAAGTCCTAGTTCTACCAACTCAAAGAATCCATCCCGTTACACAATAGTTTTCGAAACCTAAATAACAATTAACAATGGCTATGTAATCTAATAATATGGTTTTACATGGATAAGCAATTTACATAAAATAAGCAATTAAATATCATAATCCGGTCACGAATCATAAATCAACATAATTTCAAACGTGAACTCATTATCC
The DNA here is from genome assembly GCA_903798355.1 of Fraxinus baroniana. NCBI lineage: Eukaryota > Viridiplantae > Streptophyta > Magnoliopsida > Lamiales > Oleaceae > Fraxinus > Fraxinus baroniana. The sequence continues at coordinate 3,856 of CAIGRO010089655.1, read as the reverse complement.
TGCGCGGTTATCCAATTAAGTAACACACAAACACATATTTTTGGTTTTTTTTTTTCCAACTTTTAAAATTTTGAAATTTTAAAAATATAATGGAAATCAATGAAAACAAATACAAAGTTGACGCCCAGAGTCGACTCACCCCATACTTAAAGTCACATTATCCCAATGTAAGCACAAAAATAAGCCTAAGGAAGGATATCAATATTCTCCATATTATATGGTGATCCATGTCCTTTGATGGTCGACTCTGTACCCTTTTTTTATGCTCCTTTGTGTTGGGAAATACGTAGAAAAATCTGGAAAAAACTAATTATGGTGTGTGAAAGAAAATCTCTCTCAGGATACAATGGAGGCGTTTGATTCAAACTGTGACTATTTGATCAAACCAAGAAGACACTCTTAGTAAAAAACTGATGATGCCAAGAGAAAGAGAGAAGAATAGAAAAAACGAATTTTGCTTTTTCAATGTGTTTTGCAAATGAGAATTCGCCAAGAATATATAGAAATGAAGCCAATCATTCGAATAGATGTGTTCCTTGAAATGAATGAACGCATCTGTTGGAAGAAACTTTTAAAACGAACAAATGCATTGATTTGATAACAGCAACATACATATTCAAAGACTTCTGAAAATAAAATTCTCTTTCGGGTGCCCTCGAGCCCCCACGGGGGGCGTTGTCCCCTTGACCTGACCGAGCAGATCTATCCCCGTTGCGTAGCGGCAAACACTAGTCGAGACGGAAAAACATTCGCAAAACAAAAGAGAACATGCAAAATGATGAAAAATATCTAATACTTTGTTTGATACTCTAATCATCTCAATTATACTTGAACAGAGAGATGAAATATAAATAGCTACAAAAGGGTCAGTTGACCAAAAAAAAAAAAGGATGAAAGCTTGTTTAAATTCATTATCTCGACTCTTCTCTTTACAATCATTTCACGACAATTTAAATAGGGCTTTTAAGGCCTTGCTTTGCTTGCATCGATTGACTTTGCACATTTTTCATTATCCTTCAATATTTAACTTTGCCTTTCTCATAAAAAAATAACTTGATTTTACCATCCAACTTAAACTTAACGATGAAACCTTCCAACTTCCTCATAAGCCTTAATCATAAAATAAACTTTAGGGCAATCATTGAAGTCAAAGGATTGCTTGATAGTTTCAACTTCCGTACGATTACCTACTACTTCTCCACACGTTCTTTTTCTTTATTTGGTGCTTTTGCTCCTCACTTCTTGTGGTAATGCTTGCCATGTACTCCATTGGGTGAAAAAGTGCCTTGAAGTTGCTCAATCAGCATCTTTGAAATCTACCCAAGTTGATTCTCTAGGCTCTTCATACTTGCCTTGACATTCTACACCTTAGTTTCATTCCATTCTTGATACTTCAACTGTTGATGTGCCCACTGAGTTGGATCCTCTTCCCATCCTTCTTGGTTGTGTTGATAAATTTATAATAATCATGTAAAGAACAAGAATCACATAATTATTGATAGTCTGAAAATCATATCTGCGGAAGACATTGTTATGTATAATATTATCAGCAAGATCTTCCTCTCCTTGCTCCTCAAAATAATGAGCTGTCAGTGGGGCAAACCAAAATGATATGGAGAGAAGAGTGGATCTATCCATTATATAAGAAATCATAAAAGTCAGCTTATTACCGACTCTAACCCTAATTAGGGTTCACATAATTGAGGCCTGCAGACTTAAAATTACCACATAATAATAATAAATCTCGTAAGGTGTACAACGACCCAAGTGTCACTTATATATTGGGCTTAATCACAATATTATTGCAAACCATACATCTAACCCGTAAAAATCGCAATCAAATGGAAGACCACATAATAGAATTATTCTAACAAGTTGTTGTACCAAGAGCATTTCGATTCATTTTGCCATTCTAGATTAGTAGGGGCAAAAACTGTGTGTGACTCGTGATTTCCGCAATTCTTTTAAAAGCAAGCCATCCTTATTAAGGACTGATGGAGGAAAAATAACCCCATAGTAGAGTCATCCTCATCGATGTCGTGAATGAAACTTCTTCTTTTGACAACAAATTGAAACTAAGAAAAATAAATATATCGGCTAAAGAAACTAAAGTGAAAACTAACAAAAGCAAAAAGTAATAAGTCATTGGAAACAACGCCAAAACTTATCAATTTTTTTTTTTTTTTTTTTTTTTTTTTTTTTTTTNTTTTTTTTTTTTTTTTTTTTTTTTTTGCAAGTGGACGGATCACTAACGAGTAGCATGTCAAATCCACGAGAATTGATTATCTACTTATTCATTTTAATTAAAACTATCCTTAATCAAGAAAAACGAACAATAAGTTTTTAAGTTTGATTTTAAATATATCTAATTGTCTATGGAAATAAGAAATTAAAACAAAGTCTTGAAATTAATCAAATAACGAAAGGCACTAGGATCACAAATCCATCATCGATAACATACTTTAATCCTCAATTACCTGTTTTACAATCAATTATTGCCTAGTTCGAGAGGAATATAAATGACAAAACATTTTAATTGTGGGCAACCATCAAAATGGAGTAGCTAGGATAATAATAAGTAGTTATCCAGAAAATAAGAATTCAAACTAAAAATGATCAATTAATTAATCAAAGAATTTCGATGTTTCATCAAATTCCTAGCCACAAAGGGTTTAACCTATCATATATTTTTATTACAAAATACCAGAATTTTTTAAGCAAGGTCGAAATCATCCCAAGTCTCCAAAAAAATTCTTGTAATTTTGCTAAAAGATTTTCTAAATACAAAATACTCTTTTAAATACTCTTTATTTTAAAGAGTCAATGCTTAAAAATAAGTGTATGTTTTGACTCTCCAAATTTTAAAGAGACAATCTATTATTATTATTATTCACTTAAAATCGAGTTCTAATCCAATCTCTATTACGCCTTCAATTCCCTATCAAAAGTTAATAAATCAAATTTATCCACTACTAATAAATCGAGGATTTTTGCCTTTTCTCTAACATTTCTCATTCAATATATTGTACAACATGGACGAACAATATATTCTTACGAGCTGGAACCATGTGATTACTTGTGAGCTTCTCGAAATTCGTATCGATTTTCGTGGCACATTTACGTGTGATGTTAAACATTAGATGACACTATGATAAACAAGAACTTGTTGAGAATCTAGACCGGGCTTATCTCCAAATTTATCCTTCTCTAAAAAATGTCGAGATCAGATAAATAAAAAATAATAATAACAATAAAAAACACAAGAACTTATAAGAATATTTTAAGTTCTTATATAACTTTATTTTTCCCTTTCCCTTTACGTTTCAACGTGGAAAACACAGTGTCAAAAGAGAAGAAACGAGAAGGTTTTAACTTCTTCTTTAATAGGTCTAAACTCACATTATTTTTCGAAGTTGTTAATTATTTTTCTGTCTTTGAATAGTTTATACGTATCCTCACAACGTTTTCAAGACATTGCATGTTATATTTTCTTTTTGCAAATAACAAATTGTCTTGTTGTAGGTAGTCATATTATAAAATGACTAATAGTGCTCCAAAAAATGTGACAAATGACACGTGAGAGAGGGAGCAAAGCACGTGATGCACCTATAAGGTGACGTTGCATGGAGAGGTGGCCAGTGCATCATGCACCAAGTCTTCCAAAATATTCTTCAACAACCCACGTGCGAGATGTGCCCTATTCTCCAAAATAGTTGGTCTGTGGTTGGAAATGGTGATGGTTGTGGTTGATTTGCCAATGGTTGTGGTGGTGTTGATGGTGTTCGGGTGGCAGGGGACGGTTTTGTGGTGGTGATGGTTGTGGTGGTGGTGAGGGTTCAGATTTGGTTGATAGTGG
>CAIGRO010089631.1:0-15803 GCA_903798355.1 Fraxinus baroniana | reverse complement strand
ATATACACAGTTTGATAGGAGAAAAGACAAATTTAAGTTTTAATTATTTGAAAATTTGATTGAAAAGTGAAGAATTGCAGTAAATGTAATACTTTGTAGAGAAATTCTATACAAATTTTAAAAAAATAAAAGGGGTAAGATTTTGTTAAAAGACGTGAGTAAAATAGTAAAAGAGAAAAGAGAAAAACTCAAATTTATTGGGATTTTGCTCTTGTTTGGTGGAGATTAAAATCAAATGTTCAGTAAATTTTGATAAAAGTTAAATAGTTATAGATTCCATGAAATATGTTGTTAAAATTAATTGTTAACTTTGACTTAGATATTTCAATCAATAACAAACATGACTTTATAAAAAAAATCTCAAAAGTTGGGGGGTCACGTGACCCCCTAGGACCCCCCGGTTCCGCCAATGAGTGGCAGCTACACGACAAGTAAACTAAGGCCCGCATTCCACATCATTCTGTCCATGTGGCCGAACATCCATAGGGAGCTGAGCCTACATGGATGAGACGAGATATGTAGAGACATTTTATAGAAGATCTTTATACAAGAACTTATATCAAGTGGATGATGTGACAACTGTCTGAATACGCAACTTTATTCAATCAAACAGGTCAAGTCTAGTTTTACATATCGATATAGGGCAGCCAAGCCATCACAACATTAAATACAGCATAGCCTATGAATGATTGATTGATGTCCATGACAAGAAGCCCCAACCGCTAGGATGAGGTCACGTGTCTCTTTATCCAACTGACTTTTACTCATTATTTTCTACTATAAAAGCTCATACTTAGTGACATTTCAAGGTAATGCAAGTTTATGCTCTCAACTTACAATTTTTCTCTTTTATTATTCTCAATATACACTTCAAAGCCTACCCGCTTTTTACATTGAAGGCTCCTATCTAAATCCCTCCCACACTCATACATTTATTTTCCCAACTGACTTGACCGTCAGAGTGCGCGCGGCTAACTCCACCACCACTGGAGGAAGCTACATGTGTCTAAAAATTTGTCTAAGTGTACACAAATCATGCTTGCATGGACGTAAGAGGCCTTTGGATCTGTTGGCCACGTTGGGGGTACAAAATTTGATGTCAGTAGATTGGCGTCGTTTATAGGAAACTACACTATAACCACGAATATCCTGTGAAAAAAGCATACAAAAAGTGCCTAGGCTTCCCCCTTGAAAAATGCTTTGTTCTTAAAGAAAGAATAAGTGGAAGCCCATAAAGGAAAAGAAAATTCTAAACTCAACGCAGTTAATTGACATGCGATACTTCTTGAAAAATGAGTATTTTGAGTCTAAGGTCCACTTAGAAAAGCCTCTTTTTGAAGAAAAGATACGACTCCTCACCATGAATTCAAGCAATGAAGAAGCTTCCCCTTGAAAAATATTTTGTTCTTGAATAAAGAACAAATGGAAGCACCAAACACAGAAGATTCGAAGTTCAACTCAACATCTTGGGTGATCACTTCTTGAAAAATGAGTATTTTAAAACAGAATCCACTCAAATAAAAGAGGCATCCATCCACAATAAGTGGGAATGATAAAGCTAGACACCTAAGATCAAAAGAGGTCCTGAAGAAGAGGTCCTTCAGACCAAAGTGACATTTATGCAACAACTCCTCCAAATATAATGGACTACGCATAATCCCTATAAATGGAGAGGCCTATGAAAAAGAAGACCATAAACGGAAGAACTTCTAAAAAGGGGAAGCCTCTGAAAAGAAGCCATTAATCAAATAACCCCTGAAAAATGGGAGCCTTCTAAAGAAGAGACTGAAGGAGAACCCATGAAGAAGGGGACAAGTTTGAAGAATTATGATGCCTTGTCTTTGGATCTTAGGACTTTGCCTCTATACAAATGCTTCATCTATTTTTAGAAGCTTCATCTTTATAGGAACACTCTTAACTCTACAACCATGATTTTTTCAAGTGTAGAGGCCTCACATTGGCCTATTCAACAGCGGTTCCACCATACAACGCCTCTTCACGTCGGTGCATAAGTGCCTCCACATGTGATAAGTAAAAATCCTTGAATTGAAGGAGAATAATGCAAAAGAAGAGAAAATGACTAAAAATGAACAAAAAAGTGAACATGAGGACTAAAGTGTAGGGGTGTCAAAACTAAAAGGATGTTGGATGCAATTTATCAAGTGTATGATCGAAAAAAGTCAAAATATGCGGACCTAAATGTAGATGAAAAGTCAAAGGACCTGATCATAAAAATATTGAGGAACTTGAAGGCAATTTTTAGCTTCGCCTATGCATCAACGCATCCCCATAAAATGAAGACCATCAAAAAGGGATGGCCTTTGAAAAGGTCATGAATAAAAGAACCCCTGAAGATGTAAAGCCTCTGAAGAGACTATGAAGGGAATAACCCATGAAGAATGGATGACCATTAAAAAAGAGGTCATATTTGAAGAATTATGAGGCTTCATCCATGAACCATAATATCATCTTTTAAATTACAACTTTTCTAAGTGTGGAGGCCTCATCTCGCTTACACATGGGTGCCTCCAACACTCCTGAAAAATGGAGGCCTCTGAAAAAGAAAATATGAATAATAACACCTAAAGAAGGAAGGTCCCTAAAGAATGAGGGATCCTTGAAAAAGGATTCATATTTGATGAATTAATTGGCCATATCCCTGAAACATGGGACATCGTAATGCAAGGCCTCATCCCACCTATGCGTGAGTACCTCTGCTATGCAATGCCTCATCTCGCCTATGCATCAGTACCTTCACCATGCAAGCCTTCATCTTGTATAAGTGCTTCGACTATATAAAACCCCTTCTATGGATGAATCAAATACCACGGAGGAAACCTATGCTAAGAAGAGTTATCCTATTGCAAGGAGATAAGTATCATCAAAGATAAGTGTGATGCATCCCACAAAGAGCCACCATTTGTTGTCTTAGAGGATTAACCTATTCCGTGGAACATCATGGAAGAAGCCCTTGAAAGGAAGAGCTATCCCTTTGCAATAAGGTAAAATAGTCTCATCATGAACAAGCGTGATGTATCCTACAGAGAGCTACAACTTGTTGTCATAGAGGATTAACACTTTACATGGATGTATCAAACATCTTGGAGGAAGTTCTTGCAAGGAAGAGCTATTCTCTTATAAAGAGGTCAAATAGCCTCATCAAGAACAAGTGTGATGCATCCCACAGAGAGCCACAACTTGTAACCTTAGAGGATTAACCACTTCCATGGATGGATGAAACACCATGGAGGAAGCCCTTGTACGGAAGAACTACCCCATTGCAAAGGGATTTGACCAAGTTTAATTTAACTTTATCAATGACTGCCTCTTTCTGGAGGCTCTCTTATGCAAAGAGCATCGGCCTAGTTGAATTCAACCTTATCAACGAATGCCTCTTCCCAAAGGGGCTCTATCTTATGCAAAGAGCCTTGAGCAATTTCAATCCAACCTGATCAACAGTTGTCTCTTCCCCGAATGGGCTCTCCCTCATACAAAGGGTCCGGGCCAAGTTCAATTCAGCCTTATGAACGGTTGCCTCTTTTCGAAGGGGCTATACCTTCTACAAAGGGCCTCAGACAAGTTCAATTCAGCCATATCAACGATTTCCTCTTCCCAAAGGTGCTCTCCCTTATGCAAAGGGCCTCTAACAAGTTCAATTCAACCTTATCAATGACCGCTTCTTCTCGAAGGGGCTTTACCTTCTGCAAAGGGCCTCGACCAAGTTCAATTCAACCTTATCAATAGATGCCTCTTCTCAAAGGTGTTCTCTCTTATGCAAAAGGTCTTGACCAAATTTAATTCAGCTTTATCAAAGCCTACCTCTTCATGAAGGGGCTCTCTCTTCTGTAAAAGGTGTCGACCAAGTTCAATTCAGTATTATCAACGACTGTCTCTTCTTGAAGGGCTCTACCTTCTGCAAATGACTTCAGTCAAGTTCAATTCAACCTTATCAGTAGCTGCATGTTCATGAAAGGGGCTTTCCTTATGTAAAGGCCTCGATCAAGTTCAATTTAGCCTTGTCGTTGGGCTGCCTCTTCCTGAAAGGGCTCTCTCTTATGCAAAAGGCATCAACTTCAATTCAACCTTATCAACGTCCGTCTCTTCCTAAAAGCTCTCTCTCTTATGTAAAGGGTCTCGGTCAAGTTCAATCAAGCCTTATCAACGGCTGCCTATTCTCGAAAGGGCTCTTCCTTATGCAAAGGGTCTCAACCAAATTCAATTTAGCTTCATCAACGCCTGCCTCTTCCCTAATGGGCTCTTCCTTATGTAAAGGGCCTCGACCAAGTTCAATTAAACCTTATCAACGTCTACATCTTCCTAAAAGGGCTCAACTTTCTGCAAAGGGCCTCAACCAAGTTCAATTTAGCCCAATCAACGGCTATCTCTTCCTGAATAGGCTCTCCCTTATGTAAAGGGCCTCGACCAAGTTCAATTCAACCTTATCAACGGTTGCCACTTCCCAAAGGGACTCTACCTTATGCAAATGGCCTGAGATAAGTTCAATTTAGCATTTAATGACTGCCTCTTCCTAAAGGGATTTTACCTTCTGTAAATGGTCTCAGTCAAATTCAATCCAGCTTTATCAAAGTCTGTCTCTTCCTGAAGAGGCTCTATCTTTTGTAAAGGGCATCGACCAAGTTCAATTTAGTCTTATCAATGACTACCTTTTCTCGAAGGGGCTCTACCTTCTGCAAAGGGCTTCATCTAAGTTCATTTCAACTTTATCAAAGTCTGTCTCTTCCTAAAAGGGCTCTCCCTTATGCAAAGGGCATCGACCAAGTTCAATTCAGTCTTATCAATGACTACATTTTCTCGAAGGGGCTTTACCATCTTCCAAGGGCTTCATCTAAGTTCAATTCAGCCTTATCAATGACTGTCTCTTTTCGAAGGGGCTCTTATTTATGCAAAGAGCCTCGCCCAAATTCAATTCAACCTTATCCCAAGTTTTATCTTCACCAAAAGGCTTGCCTAAATAAAAGTGCGTCACTTTAAATTAGGTTCGCAAATTGTTTCTAAAATTTGCTCATATTATACATTCATAGTCCACACATTATATAAATATTAATACATGGACTTGGGGACTATTGTTACACATTTTCCAACGAAGCTCTAAGTATGACCAAGTGTTAACTACATAGCAAGTGTACCAAGGCCAGTACTCTACGTCATTCTATCCATGTGGCAATTTGACTGAACCCCCTTTGGCTAAACCTCCATGGGGAGCTCCACTCAATCAAACAAGTCAAGTTTAGTCTTACATGCTAGCTTAGGGCTGCCAAGCCATCACAACATTGAATGCAACATGGTCTAGGAATGATTGATTGATGTCTATGACAAGAAGTCACAATCGCTAGGATAAGACCACGCGTCTCTTCATCCAATGACTTTTACTCATCATTTTCTACTATTAAAGCTCAAACTTAGTGCCATTTCAAGGAAATGCAAATTTATGCTCTCAACTTTCAACTTTGCTCTTTTATTATTCTCGATATGCACCCAAAGACAACCATCTTTTTGCATTGGAGGATTGCGTCTAAAGCCCTCCCATACTCGTACATTTATTTTCCCAACTAACTTGACTGTTGGAGTGCGTATGGCTAACTCCACCACCATCGGAGAAAGCTAAGTGTGTCTAACAGTTTATCCAAGTATGCAGGAATCAGGTTTGCATGGACGTGAGAGGCCTTGGAATCTGTTAGCCACATTGTAGGTACAAAATTTGAGGTCAACATATTTCATAATAGATGTTTTAAGATTACTTGATATAAATAAGTTAGAATAAGTTACTTGTTATTATATTGATCTAGTATGACAAGTATTTTCATGAATGTTTGATATAATTAATAAGGAAACCTAGTTGTTCTTCAATAGAAGTGTAAAACTCAGTCCAAGAAAGTGAAGGATATTGAATTGATTGATTGATTCAAAGGTTTTGCGACACTTTGTTCTTCCATTAAAATAGTTAAATATTGATTAGTCAATTAAGTAATTAAATGTCCTTTTTCTAATTGACAAAGGTGGTTATGACTTAAATGATCTTGGTTTAAGTAATTGATTATACAAGATAAATGGATTGAAATAGTCTATGACTATATCATGTTATAATTTACATGGCCTTGACTCTTTAAATGTCACGAGATTGAGACAAAAAATACAACTAATCACCAATGATGAAAAGTTGGCCTAACACTTTGAAACATCAAGTTCTTAAGTTCAATGAGTAAAGTATTTCAAATAGGTGATTGCAAGATGTATTCATTTTGCCCCTATGTAAGTGTGCTTAGTACACATAACAATAAGGGAAAAGATCAGCTACTTGGCTTTTTATAGATTTATATAGAATACCCTAGTTACGCGAGTATTCTTGATAAGTGTTAGAATTTGGGTGTGACACGAATTCTTTGTCGAAGATAATTGAGAGTTCTAATTAAAGTGCACATTAAAAAGAATTCTATTTGAAATGCTATTGTGGAATTCTATTCAAGTTTACTTAGCAAATTCTAGTTGAACTTTTACTTGGAAGTTCAATTGGGAGTTGATATTTGTGTTGAATTTGAAAAGGAAATTGGGATGAAGACAATCAAGTTTTTGAAGTAAAGGCCCTGAGAATGGGCTCTGCGACACCACGACGCTAGGAAGTTTTGGCTCGGCACTGCAACGCCACCTAGTCTGTTTTACCCTACGTGATTTTTACTCCCCAACTCCGTTTTGGATTCTTTTTTGCATTCTACTTCAACAGAACCCTACTATAAGGGTTTATACATCCCATATATGTTCCATGTATATAGATGGCTCTTTATTATGATTTAGAAGAATTTAGAAATATTGTAAACACAAATCTTTGTATTCTTTCTCTATATTATATTAAATTCTCCATTCTATACAAATTATTTTGTTCTTGTGATCAATTATTTCATATTGTAGCTAGAATCTCTTATTTTCTCCAACAATTTGGTATTAGATTAATCCAGTATCATCTTTGTATCACAATATGCCAGTATCATAACTTTTGGTGCTAAATTTTTTTGGGAAGATCGAGATTTTGATCAAGTTAATAGCTCAACTTGATCTTTCGTGATGGCAAAAATAAAATATGATATTTCGCTATTAGATCACAATACGTGATTCTTTTATGTCAGGTAAAGATGTGAGCAGTACTCGCTCAGATGAATTTGGACGACATGTTGTTGGGATTTGACAAGATGTCATAATTTGGACTCCAGAGGAGAAATAATGGAGGGATCGAAAGGCCCTATCTCAAATACATCTTCATCTTTCAAATAATTTTTTCAGGGAAATTTGAAGGATAAGTCAGTCGCTGCATTATGGTTAAAATTCGAGTAATTATGCACGATGAAGAGTCTTACTAGCAAATTGCATTTAAAGCGGCGTTTATATTCTCATTGTATGATAGGATGTACATCTATTGAGGATCACCTATCTATTTTTAATCATCACTGATTTGGAGACCTTGGAGGTTGAATATGATGAAGAAGATTTGTGATTAATTTTATTGTGTTCATTTTCCGCTTCATACATATCTTTTAGAGACACGATTTTATATAGTCGTAATATTCTCACCGTCGAAGAAGTCTATGATGTTCTATATTTAAAGGAAAAGATGAAGCATTTTGTTGCATTTGAGAGTCATGGAGATGACCTCATTGTTGATAGTAGTCGTTTAAGGGGCAAGTCAAAATCTAATTTCAATTTGTTTAATTATTGCAAGAAAAATGGGCATTTGATAAACGATTGTTAGTTGTAGAATAAATCAAAATCGATAGCCGATCAATAATCAGAAACTTTAGGGGAAGCAAGTATTGCCGAAAATTCTAACAGTGATGGAGAACTTTTACTTATGTCTAACTACAACTCCAAACCTAACGAGTCTTGGATTCTTGATACAGCTTGTACTTTTTTTATGACTTCTAATCGGGATTTATTTTTAACGTATGAAAAAATTACAAAAGGTGGTGTGATGATCGGTAATAATACACCTTATCGGATAGCTGGTATTAGAATAAAAAAGTTTGATGTGACGGTTAGAACATTTGATGTAATGAGACACGTTCTAGATCTGAAGAAAAATCTTATCTTCTTAAGTACTCTTGATTCAAAAGGGTACAGTCATACTGTTAAGGCGGAGTCTTAAAAGTTAGCAAATGAGCTAGTGTTTTGTTAAATGGAAATAGAAAATTCCATTTATATATCTTGCAGTGTTATACAGAATCATTGAGAAATTAGCATATTTTGGATTCTATACCGTTGAAGTCTAATTTGGGGTCTTTTTTTAAAGAATAAAGCTCATTTGAATTTAGAAGTTATGGGTAAATCCACTTGCTACCATCATCATCGGTGTCACTATATTTAGTTGCTAATAATATACCCATTTTTTGCCATAAGATTTCACATAGGTACGATTCTGCTGATTTAGTGATTCTAGTCAAGATCCTTCTTTTGATGCATTCAATTGTGATTCTATTACATGATTTGTTTCAGTCTTGTTTAATGGTCAATAGATCATTTTCCCCCTAGTTGGATAGCAAATGTGGAGAATATTTCAGTTAAATTTTTTTTATGGAGAAGTTTGTTTGTGTCCTTCATTGAAGAGTTCAAGTTTATTCAATGCAGTGGAATTTGTCTCCAAATAGAGAATTTTTTCTTCTGAAGTTTTGTTCATTGTAGTGAAATTAATGTTAAGATAGAGATTTTTAGAATTTGGTTGTATCTCGAATTCTTTGTTGAAGATAATTAGAAATTCTAATTAAAGTGCACATTGATAAGAGTGCTTTTGCACACTTATTTAATATTTGAATGTGCTTTTATTGATAAAAATAGCGGATATCGACTTACAATTGTGTAATTTTGAGTTTTGTACGTCATGAACACCAAATGTGAAGAGAATAAGGCAAAAAAAGAGAAGTTGGGGACCAAATTGCATAAGGGCAAAAAATTGTAGGACTTGTGTTGCAATTTATGGAGGGCAAAATTGAAATGAAAGGCAAAATCTGAGGACTGAATTATAGAAGAATAAAGTTGAGGGAACTTGAGTGCAAATTACTAGAGGACTTGTGTGCAAAAAGAAAAAAAATGAAACTATTGTCTTGGCAGAGAATTGGTGTCGAGACGCTACTTTTAAATTTGTGGACTTGGCTATAGTAGATTGATGGAGAATGTGTGATTGAAAGAGAAGGAAAAATCATTAATGTGATGAAAATTATTATTTGATTGAAGAATGTGTGGTTGAAATGAGTAGAAGAATGAGAATAAAAATTTTAATGTGTACCAAACATGGGCTTAAAAAACCAGAAACGGGCTTTCATTCTTCTTCTTCTTCTTCCATTTTGTCTTCTTCCTCTTTTCTTCCTTCTTTCTTTTTCTCTTATTTTTCTTTTGATTTTTCTTGGGATTTTGGGGAAAACCATAGAGCAAGCAAAGGAGAATAAATCAAGGACTTGGAGAAATTTTGGGGGAATCAAGAGCTAGCTATTATCATCTTCACAAATCCAATCTAAAAATGGATTTTTTTTTATAATCTTGTATTTTCTCCATTGTTTTACCAAACTTGTAATTTATTGTTATAAATATTTTCCTTTTTGTCAATTGTATAATATGGGCTAAATATTTATGTTAGGATTTATGATAGTAGTGTAACATAGCCTAAGCTCTTATTTGGTAGAGATTAAAATCAGATTTTTAGAATATTTTAATAAAAGTTGATGAAATGTATAGTTGAATACAAGGGTCCCATGAAATGTGTGGTTAAAATTAATTGTTGACTTTGTCTTCAAATTTTAATTGGATTTTAATCAAAACCAAACAGGGGCTTAATTAATTTAACTATTTGCTTTTTAATGTTAAAATGTTTATTTTCATGTGTATCTATTATGCATTTTATCCATTTTCATTTATGTGGCCAATGAATGATTATGTTTAGTGATTTGTACATTCGTTCGAGAGAAGATTGTGCATTTTCATTTTTGGCCAAATAGTAGAAAGCCTAGATTTGTGTAGGGGATAGAGATACCCCTAACTTTAGGTGACGCATTGAGCTATTTTCACAAAGATTTAATGCGGTTGTTTGATTTTAATCGACATATAGATATAGTAGATTAAACAATCAATTATGATTAATTTTGCTCGAAAGAGCTAATTAACTAAAATTGAAAAATCGGGTTTAACATCGTAAATGAGTAATTTATTAATTGATTTGTGGAGAAATTAATTAGGTGATGGTTAATCGAAACCATGAATCTCAACCACGTTTTCCTCCTAAATTCCCAAAATTTTTATGTTATCTTATTTTTTAGAATTTTAGTTAATCTTTTTTCTTTTCAAAATCAAAATCTTCATTGTGTGCTTTTTTTATTGTTAGAATTAAATTGATTAAAGTTGTGTAATCGAAAGTAAACATTCCTTGAGTGATCGACAACTCGGACTCAAAAAGTCAACTTTATTACTTGAACACGATCTGTGCACTTACGGTTTACACTTTATAGCGAATATATATTAAAAAAAAAAAATTCTATTTGGAATGTTATTGTGGAATCTTATTCAAGTTTACTTGGAGAATTCTAGTTGAAGTTCTACTTGGAAGCCCAATTGAGAGTTGGAATTTGTGTAGGATTTGAAGAGGATATTGGGATGAAGAAAATCAAGTTTTTACAGTAAAGAATCTGAAAGTGGGTGCCATGGCGTCGATGCCACCTGGTCTGTTTCGCCTTGTGCGATTTTTCCTCCTCTACTCCATTTTGGACTCATTTTTTATATTCTACTAGAACTACAACTCTACTATTAGGGTTTGGACGTTCTCTATTTATTTCCAACATATAATTAGTTCTTCATTATGATTTAGAAGAAGTTAGAAATATTATAAACACAAATCTTTGTATTCTTTCTCTATATTATAATAAAATCTCTATTTTCTGTAAATTATTTTGTTATTGTGTTCTTGTGATCAATTACTTCCTATTGTGGCTATATATATATTTCATTTTCTCTAACAATTTGGTATTGGATTAATCCGGTATCATCTTCGTTACAAAACAATAAGTCTATGTATATGAGTGTCGGTGATGGTGTATCTCCATGGTGGCTTGACTAGCTACTTAAGATATTCTTGAAAATTAAGGATACGGGGACACGTGGCGTATTCACATGTTGATTTATATGAACACATGAGGATATAAAACTTGCATATGAAGTTTTTCGCTTAGCCACCTACGGTTGTTGGTTCAAAACTTGTCTACCATCTCACGTTGGTTAATATTTGCATCAACTTCACTACGTGAAGGTTGAAGTCCAAAAGCACCTTCATCTATGCATAAAGTTTGTGAAGTCTATAAGATAGATTTTAAAATTATCACTCATTTTGAAAATTGTAGAGGATTGTTGGAGTAATTTTCAAAAGAATGTCATTTAGACATTGGTAGATTAAATCAAAGAAGGAAATACTTCAAGACGCATTGCCAAGCGACAACAATGGCCTCTTTTCATCCCTAGCTGATGTTTGATTATTAGAATTCAATTTTTTCGGTTTGTATTGATTCAATTCAAACTCTAATAACTATCTTGAAGTGTTGTAATTCAATTCTATAAATAGACTGAATGGTTTTTTTTTTCTTTATAATCAAGATACATGAAATTGTAATCCGTTCTCTCTACCATTTTCTACAATTACTTGCATCCAAAATACCAATTTTAGTGCATTCATATCTACTTATATATTTTTTGTATTTAGAGCATCTCCAAGAGACTATTTAAACATGAGATACTCTCTATTTTAAAGAGTCAACATTTAAAATCATGTTCCAAAATACTCNATTTGGAGAGCCAAACCCACTCTCTATAATTAATTGCACTCAAAAAGTTTCAATTTTCAATGTAGGAAAATAATAAAATAATCTAAAGAAAAACTAGTTAAAATAAAAGATAAAGAAAAATAATAAATATTTTTTGGGAATAGTAAAATCAAATGTTAAATATATAGAACTTGTTGGAATACTTCAAAATTTTAACTCTCTAAATTTATAGATGCTCTCTAAATGATAGAATATGCTCTTTAAAATTAAAGAATTTCTTAGAGACGCTCTTATCATACTGCAGAGATAAAGTAGAAATTTTGAATGGACTTCAAAGTTTTCGGTGTTCGGGTTGTCCTAGTGAGAAAGCCCAAACAATACTAAAAGGCTTCATTATGTCCTATAGACGTATTTGCATTCCGGCCCGTGTGCATCATAGATCGGTGGAAACAAATAACTTCTTATGGAAAGCTTGTCTAATCATGAACTTAAAACTGATCCCACCAACACCTTTGAACCTTGTTTCTGTAATCTACCCTACATAAATTCACCTAAGTTCAATCAGTTAATTTGTTAAAATCTGGATGATCGAAAAGGTCTTACAGATTCTTTAAGTTGACCAGCTTCCCTAGTTCTGCTGGAATGGTCCCGTTAAATCTGTTACTCTGCAGGTTCCTGAAAGTTGAATAGATTTTCAAAATTACAATTAGAATTCCGAGAAAATATATCCACTATCAAACAGAACATTCATGGTGTTTGCTCGTTTATGTGGGAGTGACCATATGTAGAGAGAGATAGATCTATGGATCAGTTGATATATAGAGGGGGAGATCGATAGCTAGATAGGAACTCACATATGTACAAGGGTAGTAATGTTTCCCAAGTATTTCGGTATGGGTCCAGATAAGTGGTTCACGATAAGAGACCTACATCACGTATACTTTTTCAATATAACTAAGGATGTAGACATTACATCATTGCCAAGACTCAATTAAAAACTACAGGCAAAGCTCACATGGACTCCAATTTGGTTGCTTCCCATTCCTTGGGTATTGTACCACTGAGGTAGTTGCGAGCAAGATCACTGCAGCCAATAGATTCAGAGTGAGATCAATGTAGCCAATAAATTGTCTCATCCTTTGAAACAAAAAGCTGAGTAGATTTAATAAATTGAAAATAAACTTGGAATATCTTTGCTACATTGACTTGAGGTAAGGTAACTTTGCCAGTGAGGGTGGAAGGACTCCTGCTAAATCCTGTCCTTCCTGAGATCTGTTTGTAAAGAAAAAAGAGGCTATCTTTAGCATACTCTAAATTAAATGTGAGAATTAAGTTTCTAGAAAGGTGAAAGAAACAAAGCGAAAAAATCATTTTGAAGCGATTTCCAAAGTAAACCGATATATAAGCCCTTGTTTGGAGGGAATTAAAATTAGATTTTTAGTAAATCTTGATAAAAATTGATGATATGTGTGGTAGAAAAGTTGTGAGTCTCGTGAATATGTGGTTAATTATTGATTTTGACTTAAATTAAAATCTGAATGTTAATTGATACCAAACAAGAGTAGCTTGACTTCATCTAGAGAACACTACAAACGTTATGCGATTTCATTTTCATCTCAAACTTAACAATTGAAAAGGTAACTTGAAACGTTGACAAGGTGAAATGAAGTTGTATGCGTGACCGAATGGAGAAAAATAACTTTTTTTTTAATGGTTATATCACTAACACAGTTTATTGCAGAAATTCCTATACATATGTTAAGAGCAAATCCAGGTTAAAAACGAGGAAGATAGAGAGACTAGCAATATATAATAAGAATGTTATTTAGTACCACTAGTATTCTTATACAAGTTTTGGTGGCACGAAGTGTCATTAAATGAGTCACATGATTCTATCTTTTATTGAACCAATTGCCTGGTAACATTCTGATATTCTAACAATACTGGTGGTAGATAGCATTTATTCATATAAAATAGACTATAAAGGTCAAGTTTGATTACTAGGCACCATAAGTTCCATTGAGGTTTAAGCATGAAAAAAGTGCAATAATTCCCACTTAAAATACTATTTTAAGAATTGACAAACAGATAACCAACCATTATATGGTATTCCATGTCTCAAAATCAGATACTGAAAACCCCATATTTAGCTGCTTGAAGATCAATAGAAGCGGAATATATTTTCTGTGATTGCTGATTCCTTGCAACTCAATAGCACAAATGGCTATTTCTAAATCAGTTTCAAACTAATGAAAAAGATGGATAAGTTTTTCAGCAAGAAAACCTACATTGATTCTACATGGCATACACCACCAGCGAAAGTACAATTGCAGATGATGGAATCGTTGTACGATGGCATATCAGATCTTTCCAGTTTATGACAAGGATTCAGGTTGAAGTCCCAGTCCTTTTTGCCCAACTGATCAGCTATTTCATGAAGAGCATTCTCTGCAAAAATCCAAACTCTATTCTAAAATAGAAATGTGATCGGATTCATGTTGATCAAAGTGAACTTTTAGAGAGAACCTGAAGTTTAATGGAAGCCTAATAAGTGTGGAGACCCTAACTACACGCGTGAATGGAAAAGAAAGAAATGGTTTACATAAAAGAAAAGATCCTTACTTTCCTCCTCAGGGAGATATCCACTCCAAGCTAATATAATCAAGGTGAACATAAAAATGAAAAAAGCTTTAGACATGTTTGCGCCTGTTTGCATCTCCTCTCAGTTTAATAATATTCCTTAGGCCGAAACAAGCACATGTAAGCCTATGTTTGTTCCAACTTCTTTCCCCATTTATAGAAAAAATATGACCCTTTTTTTCGAAGTTGGTGGGTCCCAACAAGACACAAATGGTATGCTGGGTCATTGTTTCAACGGTTCTTTTTCTTCTACTAATGAGCAACAAATAGAGGCTAAATATACGAAAGAGAAGAGATTAGAATTTTCGTTAACAATGACTTTAGAATTTGATGAGACGCTAAACAAGGTGGGACCTTCAATGTTATGCCCGAGATAACATGAGCCTAACATTTATTTTACTTTCTTTCGTCAAAAGACATTTAGGACACGACATCATAAATATCTATTTCCTCCCTAGCAAAAGATAAACATTACTACTTTACCTTTGCGTATTGCATTAACTTACAAGGTAGATTGAGAAGAATCTCAATGGAACGTGGGAAATAGACAGTCGACATTGGTGTCCCGCCTCCTAAAAAGTTTTTCATTATCACGTCCATTTCATCAGCACTAATTTCTTGTTTAACACTTGTTCAACTTCTGAACGAGTGAACCTAAAAATACTGTAGATTATTTGTCATTATCCGATATAAAGATAACTGCATGATCAGCGAGGGGCTAACCTGTAGGCTGTAGATTAGTAACCTGAAAATGAAATCGGAGACTTCTCAAAGACGTGCTAGGTTGGTCCATCACTAAGACTTTTCCATCTGTAATCACATTCAGATTATTTATTAGTCACGGCCCACCGGTGACCGTAACTAATTATGATTGTGAGCCGTGAATGGTTTGGTTTGTAAGATTGGAAAAACTAGCAATTTGCATAATAAGGCTATTTTTATCTTGCATTTGTTTGTGAGATGTCATTGATTTTAATTGGTTTCGTCTGCTGGGATACTAGAAAAATGAGCGAGGTCTAGTATGTAATAGTTTAATTGATTTTAATTGGTTTCGTCTGCATTGCTGGAACTTTTTCCTTAGCATTGAAAAATCATATTGTTTCTAAACTATGTTCAACTCATAGGAAGGAAGTTTTCCAAGGTATTCCCCTGTGAGGTTGAATGTTTCATGTGAGATTATCGACATTTTACCTAGGTATTTTACCAATGGAGATATTGTCCTACACTTATAAACCCATCATATTTCCCATGTCTAACCGATGTGAGATTTCTTTTACTCCCAACAATCGTCCCCTCAAATGAAGGATCACATCATTGTGGTATCCCCTCAAACGATAATCCATCTGTCAATCATCTTGTACC
>CAIGRO010089627.1:0-15699 GCA_903798355.1 Fraxinus baroniana | reverse complement strand
GGTAAACAAAAAACATATTACATTATTACTCAACAAAACAATTTTTGTTCTTATTTCGTTTAGAAATTATAACTGTTTTTGAAAATGTATATTTAGAAATTAATCACAAAATGTGTATATATATATATCTTTTACAATTAAATTAGTGTAGTAAAAAAAAAAAAGCGACGCCAAGCTCAAGCATGAGCCCTCGCCCAAACGCCCACGAGTCGAGTAGCAACGAGCCACGAGCTTGGCTCGTGAGCTCGTGTTGGCATGGGCCGAGCCGGCTCGACTCAGCCCATTGCCACCTCTAATTTTATAGCTCTAGGCTCTGATACCAAACTAAAACAACCCCAAATATAGATACTTAGATCTGAAATTATTATCATTTAACTCTCTCAAAATCATAAATGCGGGAAATTCTTAAATTTTTCTTGACATAATAAATGCCAATGATTTATTATTTTAAAATATTTGGTACTTAATAAAATATAGAACAATTAAATCGAATGTTAAGTTTAATTACGAAAAACAAATTCAACATTCAAATATAATAGTACTGAGTACGTGTCAACATAAAATAACAATAATCCAATTACTTTAAATAGACATGATAATTTCGAGAACGAAGAATGTGATGTTACACTTCTCCAAAAAGAATGCAAGCGTCAACTTCTTCTAAAAGACTAAAACGATCAAGTAGGTATATAATTTTTTTTCCTTCTTTCTTCGCATTTTGCCTCCTGTCTCTCATTTTAATTTTCCTTTTTTTTTTAATAGTTCTTCTAGCTCAAGAGTCGAGACAAGATAATTTATTAACTTATTTTGGTGTTAATTCTATGTATTTTCTTTAAGATTGGTTTTTTATTGATTATTTTATATTATTTTACAATTTTTTGAGTATTTTTTTTTTGGTTTGTTTGAGGCTCAGCACCCAGTTTCACCTTTGTAAACCTGCTATTAACTACATAAATTATGAGAGAGGGAGAGATTATAAAAGGGATGTGTTGATTTATATCTTACAGGTTCCTTTGTGTATATGTTTGGCATTCTATCCCTGACTATCTTCTCCAGCCTCAAAGGGGTAAGAGGAACCAAATTGGCAATATCTTGAAAAGTTGAATGAACACGATCCAGAACCTGGTGCTTCTTATCAAGTCCCCGTGGATGCTTCAGTAATTCTATGAAATGAGTAGAGGAAGAAGACGGAGGCATGAAATTGGTAACGAGCATTTCCAAGCACAAATCAACATATTGTCCACTTGATGCAGCCTATATTATAAATTACGAACAGAAAGAAAATGGTACTGGATTAATTATTAACCAAGGTCCTTAATAACTAATAAGAATTTTAATAGAAAAAATTGCAATACCAACATACAATCACATACCAAGGAGATTAACAGTTCAACTATCGCATCCATCACATCAGTCCCATAATTCCACAAGCTCATCCCAAATATCTGAAGTTCCAACCACCCGCTAAATCAGAAATTACCAATTAAGTATGATAATGAACATATGAGTCTTTATTCATATATTTTTGTTACTCACTGCAGCAAGAAGAGATCGATGATAAACAATGTGTATACAAGAAACTGCTCCAGTCAGAGCTTTCAAACAAGTCTGCAATGTGATAATACATTAAATTCAAGATATAAAAGGGACAAGAAGCAACTTACTAAAATAAATATTTAATTATATATTATGACAACATACCACAAGAAGGGCCACCTCCTCAGGGACAAGACGGTCTTTATGGTGTATCACGGCAACGAGCTGATTATAAAAGTCACAGTCGCCCTACAAACCAATAAGATTTATCAACATTACACCTGACACCATTTAGTAACTACCACTATATCTAAGTCTAGCTTGACACAATAAAACATCAGAGTATTTAGATTTTATTTATTACCTGGACAGCAGCATTAAGGGCATTCCTAACATGATAATCCAACTCTGTATCCGTGAAACTAAGTTCATCCATATCAGGTAACTCTGTTTGTTGAGTAACCAACTCTATTCCCATTTGTCTCTTTTACACTTGAATCACTAAACTCCAATTCAGCTCTGAAGATCGCCACTCTACAAACACTGTAGGCATATAAGAAATTACCTCACATGCTTAGCGAAATAAGTTAACAGTACAAAACATTCAGCAACACAGATTCTAGCTCCATAGAGAAGCACACCAGCTAAACCAAAAATATTCACTCAAATGTAAACATACATATCAACACAAGATTTGGATATTGACAATCAATAACTATACCTTGCAGAAATTGAACTAAAGCAAAATTATAAAACTCCAACATCAAAAGATCAGGTATATAACTGCATAAATACAATATCTACGTGCATATACGGTTGTGCGTGTACTGAGGGGCTGATCCACCTGGGGCCTGATAGGGGCAGTTGCTCCACTGGATTTTGGTCATGGTTATTTCACCGATTACACTTCTAAAGGCAAGTAGAAACCCATAAACAACCACATCAAAAAGTCAAGAAAGGTGTCGAGAAAATCGCCGTTGCACATGGAAGCTTACAATCAAGAAACAACAATTTAGACAAAAAAAAAATTATAATTTATAAGGAGCAAGAATATGAGAATCTTAGATCAAGGTTGTGATAAAATTCAATCATTCACGACAATCAGAATGAGTGCAAAATTAACATATAAAAGCTCGTTTTTCACACAGATAAATTTGACACTACCTTCCAAGTTTTGTGATGAACAAGTTGATTTATCCTTGTAGAAATCGCTGCAACACAGAGATAAATTGACGGCAGGGGGTGACAAATACGTCTCCCTTTTCCCCTCTCCTTCAAGTAAAAGGAAAAACCCTTAGCCGCCCGTTCCCTCCCCCTCCTGTTGCCCTATCAATATAAAACTTAAAACAGGGCCTGGGTTTTATTGTTGGATATATGCTTCTATTTGGGCTTCACATTGTTGGCCTGGTATTCAACCGGGTTTCAGTTTCACTAGCGGAAAAGTTATGGATTAATAACACCACACCCCTCTTCTTCTTCAAAAAGTGCAAATATACCCTCTTTTTAAATTATTTAATTTTTATCCCATTTCTAATAATACCTATTAAAAAACACCTTTATTTTTTATCATAAGACTTTTATAAAAATATTAATATGAATTTACCATTTTAAACCCTACATGCAAGAAATTAATCGTAATTCTCTCTCTTCAATTTTAAAAAACCTATCATCATTAACCATCTCTACTATCAGTGCTCATGACGCCACTATGCGTATCGGATCTTCTTATGAGTTGAAGGGGCGATTGCATCACCATGTGCAAAGATATTAATATAAAATCAAACAACGATCGTGAGATCTGCAATATGTTTGTTTCTTAGTGGATTTCTTTTGCTTATGCGGGATAAGGCAGAAGTTTTTTTCGAGTGTGATTTTACCACCTTAAATATGGTATTCTTGAGTCTTACTAAATTTAAATTCTTGCATGCTTGATTCCACAAGTGTCTTACTATGACTTAGCCCTTGTGTAAACCCCATTTTTGGAGAAAAATATATTTTTGAATAGTGATTTTTTTGAAAAATGTCTGGTTAATAAGCAAAAAAGTTTTTGATTTATATGTAAAATTATTTTATTGGAGAATGTTTGGTTGAAAATTTATTGAGAAAAAAAATATATTTTAAATAGTGATATGATGAGAAATATGTGGTTAAAAATAAGGAAAAGTTATTGATGTGATGATGGAAAATATTATTTTATTGAAAAATGTTTGGTTGAAAATGAGTTTTAAAAAATGAATTTTTGAAAAATTGGGCTCAAAACAAGGGCTTAATATGTATTTGTAAACTATGAGCATGTTGACACATAAAAACGCAGCCCAATTAAATGGCCCAAGGAATGAAGTCCGAAATTTGAAGGATAGGTCCAAAAGAGACCATGTAAAAAGCCCAATACGGGGTAATATAGCAAAGGCTCACCATCGCCCGAGCTTATTAAGTGTCAAATTCTAGACGACTATAGCACCTTATGAATGTTCAGGGCGACGGAGCCATTATCGCCCAAGATTACAAGACGTCCATGATCTAAGCAAACTACCATCTTAAGCTACAATTACAAAGGCAGTTAAGGGGTAGTCACATCATGTCCCACGATCCAGAATCTCAATTACAAGCAATTCAAACGGTGCAATTCATGACAACGGTTAAGACGGCAGTTCCATAACAAGTCAACCATGATAAAGAACGTGGATAGTTATAGGACAACCAGCAGTTTTAAGTGGTTCCACAACAATAACTTTCAAAAGAGTATAAAAGAGAAGAGAAGACATAACATAAAAGAAAGACCCTGAATCAAACACTCTCAAACTAGAATATGTAATTTTCATTTCCTTTACTTTCATTGCATTCTACTTTCAATTAATCTGTGTGCTTGCGCCCCTCGGAGGTATTTTACTTTTCGCTTATTATAAATTTTCATCAATGAAGCACTATTTTTGGAATTTGTCTTAAGACCTCTATTCCTTACACAATCGATTGAACCCCCCCTTTTAATTGTTAGCGAGACCCGACTTTCCGCTTGAAATAATTTGGCACGCCTAGTTGGACAATTTGGTGTTTGAAGAACAAAGGTGAAAGCAATATGTCTCATAAAACTCTGATAAAGAGCCAGCAATCCAGGGACTTGTTTAGTCTATAATTGAATGATATGAGGAACAGCAGAACTCTCCAGGAACAAATGGACAAAGTCAAAGTCGTTACGAGCCAATGACAAAGTTGAGTCCTCGGACCATGCGCGCATTGCTAAGTGAACTCACTCAAGACATCGTTGAGCAGGTAAACTTATGAAATGTTCATAATATGGAAAAGTTTATTCAAAATGGAAATGCACACTATGACAATATGGCCAAACAACTAAACAATCTAAACGAAGTCATGAATAAGTTGGTAGGCGAAATTTGTCAATCAGTCACGCCAAGTATAGGGAATCACTTTCAATCTAGAACGATTGTAGGTCATAACCCCTGTCCTAAGTCCAAATCAAGGAATAGAAACACCCTTTGGACCATCTACTTCAAATCAGGGGGTGGTGGAATGGTTAACTTGAATATTGGTAATGGAGTATCAAACTTGGGGGGTAGCTCGAACACCAAAGACAACGTCCAAACCATTGGACAGAATACTTTGCGTATTGGTGATGGCGGAAATATTCAGGTTAATGGTAATAATGGTAATGGTATCCCTACCACAAACCAAGTACAAAACATTAGGCCTCAAATGGTCATACTAATAAATCAGCCTATAGGAGTCCCATATGATCCCAATGCTATGTTGAGGCATCAAATTACAGAAATAGTACAAGATCAAATGGCTTTTGGAATGCGTCATTTTACTAGGCCAACTTACATAAAGTCATATCCTGATTGGATAGACCAAGCATATCCGTGGCCTAGAGGGTATAAGGTACCGAAATTCTCGCTATTTACAAGCTTAGGAAAAAAATTTACCTTGGAACATATAGGGCGATTCACACTACAATATGGCGAAGTAACTGATTACCATAAGATCAGACTGTTCCCTAGCTCATTGGCAGGGGTAGCCTTCTCATGGTTCATTAACTTGCCAGCAAATTCTGTCCACACATGGCAACAGTTGGAATAATTATTCTACGCTCAGTTTTACAAGATTGAATCTGAGGTTACCTTGGCCGATTTGGTGAATTTAAGTCAAATGTCAAATGAATGGGCAGAAAACTTCCTCTAGAGGTTTAACATAGCTAGGAGTAAGTGTTTCGTACCTTTAGCTGAAAAAATTTCATTAGAATCACTCAAAATTGTCTGAACTTTGATTTAAAAAAGAAATTCCAAGATAGAGAATTCCATGATCTCTTTCAGTTGAGCGCTAACGTGATTAGGTATGAACGTCTTGTAAGAGAAAAAGAACAAATGAAAAACTCTAGTAAATGAACTTATTATAGGGACCTAAAGTTTGATGTTCATGCTGTTAGTGACGAACACTACGATCAAACTGAAGTATGCCTGGCCGAATTGGTTAAAGGGGACACATATGCTTGTCCTATGATTGCCAAATCTAAAATGGCAGAGAAGAATGAGCATACAACAGATGAAAACAAAAAGGATAGAGTATTCTCGTTTGACGTAACCAAAGCTGACCTTATATTTGACAAACTGTATAAGGACAAGCAAATAAAGTTGAGCGATAAGCATAAGCCACCAGACCCTGAACAAATTAAGGGTAACGAATATTGTAAATGGTACAATGCATGATCACACATGACTAACAATTGTTTGGTTTTTCGGTATATATTATATGATGACATTGAGTTAGGACGAATCACGTTTGAAGCCAAGAAAAAAAAATGGCAGTTGATGAAAATCCTTCCCACAGCCACTTGGGGTGAATATGGTGACGTCAGTTTCAAAGGTAAATTACCAAAATTTAAGTTGGTAATAGATGATGGAGAAGAGGATTCTGGATTACATTCCAGTGTCTTTAAGCGACTTAAAATGGAAGAATCTAGGAAAGATGAAAGCGTGTTGTGCATTAGGTGCAACCAAGAAATAAAGGAGTATGTGAACAAACCAGGAACACGACAATATCTTCATCATCCTAACATTGCTCCAAATGTCCAACTTGGTGGAACACAGAGCACACCAGTCTATGGAAAATGACCTTTTAAGAGACAATTCAGGCCAATAAACAATGGGAGAACTTTCAGGTCACATCCTCGCCAACCAAATGTATAGCATTCTTCCAATACAACATAAGAAGAGTTGTACCCTTTAATGAGATTACTAGAACTTAACAAAGCCATTTTCAACGAAATTTTGGACGAATGATGAGGCAACAGCAAGGATTGTCACATCCTAAGGGGCCTAAACTGTTTAAGGTAGCTAACCAAAACACTCTTAAGGGTGATAAAGAGGCCAGTATGGGCGGATCAGTGGAAAAGTTACCAGAAAGTTCTTCTAGAAGATCAAAGTTTGAATGAGAGAAGAAGCCTGAAGATGAAGAAGATCCAGGTCAGCCCCTCGCCATCCAATTTGACACCTTACTTCCTGTTGTGGCTAACAACTATCTACTAGCCAACGAGTTCAAAAGCAAACAGAATGAAGAGGAGTTAAAGGAAGCGAGTGAGGAGGAAGCATGTGTGTTGGAATGTGAAGAAGGCCAGACATCTCAGGCAGTATGTGGTGAAGATGAGGATGACGACATGACAGACATGGAAGTGGAAATTAACTTGGAAGCGGAGAGGAGAAGAAGAGGAGTGTCGTGCAATACGTTGTTAAAGTAGTTACATCAGGAAGGCGTCCATGAAGTGGATTTATTGGGCGAGCCATCCGGGTTCTTTTGACTTCTATGTGCTATATGGAATGCCAAAGAGCAAAGTAAAGGTGCCTCGTGCTGAGAAATATGGGTCACCCCCAAGAATACTACCTCCTCCTACCGGTTGGGCGACTGAAGAAGAAATATTGGAAGAAAGTAAGGGAGGGCTCCAAGAAACAGAGACCCAGAATTAAGTATTGCAGGTGGACTTGTCGCACGAAAAAAAATCAGCAGAGGATAAGCAGGAAGTGGAAATAGGTGTAGCCGAGAAAGTGATCTTCAAGAGACCAACTATGAAGTTAACTAAACATTTAAGGCCATTGTACTTAAAAGTCTTGGTTAATGGTATACCTGTAGTGAAAGTACTCATTGACAATAGAACAACTATCAACACCATTCCATCCAGAATGATGAGAAATTTCGCAAAAGACAGAAAGCGACATGATCCCAACAGAAGTCATTCTTACTAGCTTTAATGGAGGAGAAACTTTAGATAAAGGGGTTATGCCACTAGATATAACTATAGGAACAACTACTAGAACCATAGTATTCTTTGTAATTGATGGTCTAACCAGTTACAATGTGCTGCTAGGAAGATATTAAATTCATGGAAGTCGTTGTATACCTTCATCGCTCTATCAATGCCTGGTGTTTTGAAACGATAAAGGTCAAGCAGAAGTAGTGTAGGCGGACCACAGACCCTTTGTTGCAGAAGCAAATTCAGTGGAAAGGTTCATGTATGAAGGAAATTATGAACCTGTCAACGTAGTTCAAGATAGGAAAGAGACCTAGATTGTTGTGCAGAACGAAAAACCATTTTTAGTAGATGCACTCACTGAAATCTTCATTCAAATGAGGCTAAACATAGTAGCCCTTGAAGAGCCAGTAATTGGCAAAAAGATAATTAGGAAAGTCCAATGAACTGTCGGTGGCAAGAAGATATGGCCGACATTCAGGCCTTCAAAGCCAGATTAATGGCTTTCAGTAAGGAATGTAAGGAAAGAATGAAAAAAGAAACAGCAATGGAAACATTAAGCCCCTGTTTGATTCCCATTAAAAATCTCATTCTCATTCTTCTACTCATTTTCAACCAAACATTTTTCAATAAAATAATATTTTTCATCACATCAATAACTTTTCCTTATTTTTCAACCACACATTCTCCATAAAATCTATTATTTCAAAATTCACATTCTTCAATAAAATAATATTTTCCCTCACATCAATAACTTTTCATTCTTTTTCAACCACACATTCTCCATCAATCTACTATTCCAAAATTCATTCTTCCAAAGTAATATCTATCAAACACACTCTAAGGAACAAAATAGCAGCGTTCAAGTTAGAGCAAGATATTGGCCGAGAAGTTAACAAGGTGGATTGTTTGGAGGATGAAGCATCTCCAAAGAACTCAAATGGAGAAGTAATGGAAATTGCAAAACCTAGGCATTCACAAGTACAGGATTCATTGATAAATGTGGACATTGGTGATGAAGGGGAAGATCACTCAACGTTTGTCGACCAAATGCTCAATCAGGAGATAAGTACCAAGTTAGTCTCTTTATTAAAGGAATATAAAGATTGCCTTGCTTGGGAATACGAACATATGCATAGTTTAGATAGGAGTCTGGTTGAACAAAGGTTACCAACTAAACCAAATTTTAAGCCTCATAAAAACATCCTAGGCATTTTACCCCTAACGTATTGCCTAGAGTAAAGAAAGAGACAGAATGATTGCTAAAAACAGGTTTTATTAGAATAGCTAGATATGTTGAATGGATGTCTAACATCATGCCTGCGTTAAAAAAGAATGGTAAGATTAGGGTGTGCATAGATTTTAGGAACCTAAATTTAGCAATACCCAAAGATGAGTATCCAATGCCTAAGGTGGATTCTTTAGTAAACTCAACTGTCAAACACGTAATGTATTCTTTTATGGACGGATACTCAGGCCACAACTAAATTTACATAGCTGAAGAAGACATACATAAAATTGTCTTTAGATGCCCTGGATCTTTAGGCTGCTTTAAATGGGTGGTCATGCCTTTTGGCCTGAAAAATGCAGGGGCAACTTATTAAAGAATAATGAACTTAATTTTTCATGATATGATAGGTCAGTTTGTCGAAGTGTATGTAGACGACATAGTGGTCAAATCTCTTAAAGATGAAAACCATTTTGAACAATTAAGATGCTCATTTGAGCGCATGAGACAATACAAGTTGAAATTGAACCCTTTGAAATGTGCATTTGGTGCTAATACAGGGAATTCTCTTGGGTTTTTAGTGCACAAAAGAGGAATTGAGCTTGATAAAAATAAAGCGAATGCCATTTTAGAGGCCAAACCATCTAGTAATATGAAATAATTACAAAGGTTCTTAGGCTAAAATAAACTTTTTAAAACGTTTTATCTCCCATTGTGCAGGGCGAACAAATTTTTTTTTACCTCTCTTAAAGCTGAAAAAATAGGACGAATTCGTCTGGAAGGAAGAACATTAAAAGGATTTTGATCGCCTAAAGTTGTATTTGTCAAGTTCACCAGTGTTGGTATCACCTATCCAAGGACGGCCAATGAAAGTATACATATCGGCTGAACAATAATCAATAGCCAGAATGGTCACAAAAGAAGATCAAATTGGTGAAGAAAGGGCAATCTATTATTTAAGTAGACAGTTAACAAAATGTGAATGTAATTACTCTGTTGTGGAAAAGTTATGTCTTACTTTATATTTCACATGTACAAAACTAAAGACCTACTTATGGCCTGTAACTGTTTACTTGATTTCTAATATTAATTTAGTTAAGTATATGTTTCATCGCCCTATTTTACATCAAATGATAGGCCTTTGGACTTTGGCATTATCAGAATTTGAAATACAACATGTATCCCAAAAGGTAGTTAAAAACCAAGCTCTGGCTAACTTTTTGACCGATCATCTATGTCTTGATGTGCCTAAAGAGATTGAACTGGAATTGGGTTCATTAGAGTTAAAACCTTGTGTTTTATACTTTGATGAATCAAAAATTTCTGGAGGAGCGTGGGTAGGAATAGTTTTAATAAATCCTCTAAGGATCTATTATAAGTTCGCTTTTACTTTGGATAAGATATGTACCAACAATCAAGCTGAATATAAAGCTTTGATTGTAGAACTAGAACTGTTATTAGAATTAGGAGTAAATAATGTAATCGTTAGGGGCGACTCCCAATTAGTAATTTACCAATTGATTGGTGATTTTAAATGCCAAAGTGACTCATTCATAAAGCAATACGAAATCGCCCAAGAGTTATTAGAGGAATTTGATCAAGTGGAGCTTCAATATGTTAGCAGGATGTATAATGATTTGGCGAATGAGTTAGCCCAAATGGCTTCGGATTACTCAAAGATGCTAAATATAGAATCCACTTGCGAGTATGAGGTAATATTGCCTGCAGTACAACGGAGGGCAAAAAAGATCAACATTCATTGCATAGAAGATGGAGATGAAATAGATTGGAGATAGAAAATAAAAGAATTCTTAAAAGAGCCCAATAAAGAGAAAAGTAGGAACATAAAACTACACTCGTTGAATTACACACTAATAGACGATGATTTATTTAAAAAACGTCCAGACTGTGTGTTGTTAAAATGTGTGAGTTTGCAAGAAGCCAAGGTAATCATGGCCGAAGTGTATAAAGGGATATGTGAAGCCCATCATGTTGGCTAAAGAATAAGATGGTTAATCATTAGGAATGGATACTTCGGCCTAAAATGGGAGAATCATGCGTTTAGTACACAAGGAGTTGTTTAGCATGCCAAAAGTATGGCCCAATACAAAGACTGTTAGCAAGAGAAATGACACCTATTATTAAGCCATGACCGTTTAAAGGTTGGGCGATAGTCGATAGATTTGATAGGGAAGATTTAACCCCACATCGTCCAAGCAACATACGTTTATAATCGTTGCAATAGATTTCTTCACTAAATGGGTGGAAGCAATACCTTTAAAAGAGATCTCTCAAAAAAGTATTATAGACCTTGTTCGTCACCACATCATCTATAGGTTTGGGATACCCCAAAACTCTAATGATAGACCACATAACTTCTTTAAATGGAGATCAAGTGAAGGAATTTTTGAGCGATTTTGGAATTCGACAAGTAAATTCTACACTTTATTACGCTAAATCTAATGGATAAGCAAAATCTTCTAACAAGTTTCTAAAAACTATCATAAGAAAGATGATAGGGGGAAATGCCAGAAATTGGCATAAATGTTTGAATAAAGTTTTGTCGACCTATAGAACATCGTCACGCTCAAGTACCAAAGTAACTCATTTTCAACTTACTTATGAACAAGAGGCGGTATTGCCTATGGAAATCAATGTGCAGTCAATATGAGTAAGCTTGCAAAATAATTTAAGTGATAGTGATTATGCAGAATCATTAAGCCAAAGTTTGTTGGAATTGGACGTCCTAGATAGACTGCAGGTTCAAAAATAAAGGATGGCTAAATACTATGACAAAAAATTCATAGCCAAGTCCTTCAGCTTGAACGATTTGGTGTGGAAAACAATACTACCTTTGGATAGTAAAGACCCAAAGTATGACAAGTAGTCACCCAACTGGGAAGGACTCTATAGAGTAAAAAACATATTGCATAATGGAGCTTACCACTTGGAGGATCTAAATGGCACAAAGCATATAAGATTTATTAATGGTAAGTACTTAAAAAAAAATATGTTCATTCCATATGGGAAAGTGAACAAATATAGGCATACACACACACACACACCCGTCGCCAGAATAATATACATTGAACGATCGCGTTCAAATATATAAGAGAGAAATACGTTCGAATAAAATATTTCATTATCAAATGTTTCTTACAAATCGAAAGAGACAAAAATAGTCAAATACAATTAGCCGCAATTTGAAGCGCGCTATAGTTATTCTCCTATCAACTACAACAGAAAAAAGAAACAAGTTCTCATTACCTTCCTAAATGCATTGATGCAATGATAGATGAAGAGGTTGAAAAGCACTCTCAACAAGCAATTGGCTTTCAGCGCCTTCCTAAGTGCATCGCTGCAGTGGTAGGCAGGGAAGACCTTTGCTGCTAGGAGAAGCACTCCCAGCAAGGGTACTGAAAAGACTTTTATTGGCCAAAGACCATTTCCTATACCTCACATACCAAATAACATATCAAAAATAGATAACAAACTTAGGAAAAGAAAGAGTTATTCCAGTTGGTAAAGAGAACAGTTGATCTCCTAGATATAGAAGACCCATCAATCGAGTGTTGTAAGAGATAGAAAAAGTGATGGTGAAAATGCAACAAACATGGAGCTTTATAGAGGCTTGAAGGTGAAGGGGCAAAATGCAAATAGCTAAATGTGCAAAAACCAAGGTTGAAGGTCCAAATTCCAAAGAAATGCTAGAAAGTCAAAAGTCTCATCCTACGTAAAGGTGTACTAAAAGAAATGTATGAGGATAGGAGACGAGGTTAATAATTAAAGTTTGGGGAATGTTGATAATTACACCATAGTTCAATTATGTTGTTGTGAAATCCATGCGAAATGACATTATCCAAATAAAGGGAAAGTTACTTCATTGATGAGATTGGAGGCCGTTACAAGTCAATAGCGGCTACCAGTCATAATTACAAAAAACTAAAATATAAGACAAGATCGTCCTACAAAAGAATGTCAATGATAAGTGTCCTAACTATAACTTGCCCCACATAGAGCGCATCATTTCTTTAAGTATTCTCCCACTCGTTGCCCTGCGCATCAGAGGCCTTAGATAGTTCAGTCACAAGGTTTTCATCAACATTCAGCTTCGTGTAACGCTCAACCAAAGGCCTGTGTCGCTTAATCTCTTGAGCAACAGCACGCTTTTTAGCAGCCAGTCTCGCCGCAGTCATCCATTCTTGCTTGAAGCTCCCTTATCTCTGCGTCAAGCGTTATCATAAAGAATCTTCAATCATAACCTTAGAAGAAATTTTATTTAAATGAACCTTAGCCTTCTCAAGTTCTTGAAATAAAGACTCATTTTCATTTGACGCACAAAGATACTGAGTCTGTTAGACTTTCAACTCGACATTCCTAGCCATGAAGGAGCTGATTTCTGAATGAATAATCTTCAATGACAGTTTGAAATCAGTCAAAATATTGAGCGAGGGAAGTTCAAGCGCTTGGGCCATCTTTGCACTCAATTGCTCAAACTTATCCTTTTGGCCAGAGGCACTAGCTTTGTGGACATCCATGTCCATGAAAGCAACATACTCAAGCAATGATTGCTTGAGGACGTTCATATTTTCTTCTGAGGAAGACGAAACAGAAGGATGACTAACTGAAGAGAAGTCAGAAGCAGCACTTGCCTTCACTTGTTCCCAACATGTGAGCAAGTCTTGGATGGAGTGTAGAATGGCGTCAGCATCCTACAAGGAGAATATGAGCACTTAGCATTCTTGTTTTTAGCAAACAAAGTGAAGATGAAAGGCAAAATGAGAGATACTGTGTCAACAGCTTGGGAGACTTGGGGCATATCACCAGATGATCCAACCATTTGGGGGGATTTTCTTTTATCCAAAACAATAGACCCTTCCGAAACTGGCGCATCTGCAGGAATTTCTGTAAGAATCAAACAATAATGAGTAATGAGCTGCAATCCAAAAAGGCGGCAAGGGAAAGAACCATGCAATCTACAATACCTTCTAGTTCAACGCATGGGGGGGTCACCACCCTAGGAAGGTAGAAGTTCTCTAAGTTGGCTCGTGGCTAAAATCTCTTTCCCAAAAGACTTGAATGAGGAGACCTTAGTGGAAGATGGTAGAACAAGGTCTGGCGAAGGCAGAGCCTACAAAGGATAAGTGGAACCCTTCTGAAAAGTCCAGGCAATACATCAACCTAAAAAGGATTTTTCACAAGTAAACAAGCTCTACATGAAGAAACAAAGTCAAATACCTTTCTCTTAGCGATAAGGGAAACATCGTCGTCATCGTCGTCGTCCTCATGCAAATCAAGTAAAGTTGGAGCTAGCCGTTTACGGCTGGGAGCATCTTTAGTGATGTCAGCTTGAACAGAGGAAGAACTAGATGGAGTAGGATTTAGCACAGAGCGTTTGATACGGGCATAAGGGAACCTTGAAAGAAAGACAGGACTTTTGGAGGCTAGAGAGATAGCGAGAATATGAGAAATAGAAGAATCCCCTAGACTTTCTAACAGATAGAAAGAACGGTTAGTGTTAGTTGCAAACAACCTACACTTCACTGACGACCAGAGTTGGTCAAAAATTGGATAAGTAATGAAAGTGGGGTTAAAAACAGCCAGGGAAAAGCCTTGAGTTAAAAGGGCATTGCGGGCTTCAATGGCCTGTGCCTCTGTTTTGGTAATGATGTGGAAACGGTCTGTCAAGCTTTTAGAAAAACACGGGGGAATAGGCCAAGTTTGGCCAAAACCCAGCTGGCGGGCAACAAATTGGGGAGCATATAGCTCAACCCCCGCTTTGGCATTTGTCCTGATCAAAATATCATGGAACAACTCTTTCCCAACCAAATATTGAACCCAAACAGGCAAAGAATTGCTCACATCTTGCATGGTGGAAGGAGTATACACATAAGTTGGGATTTGATGAGCAGAAAAAGGGAAAAATAAAGGAACCGAATTCAAAGTATAAAAGAAAATGAAAACTTTCCTATTGGGCATATTTATAGGGCTTAGTCGATTAATGAATAGCCTATAACAACTAACTAGTCTAGGAGGAGTTGGGGAAACACCAAGTTGTGGAAAATATGCTCTCAGCCATAATTGAACAAGCCAAAGAGGGCCACTACCTGTAGGAGATGTATTATTTCGCAATTGGGATTGAAGAGAAGTCATACCTCTATAAAAGGCAGCTAAGACCAGTGAACAAAGATTCAGGAGCATACCACGCTCTAACTCATACGCTATGGGCAAGTAAGACATGGAAGGTTTCATGATGGGTACACAAAAAACATATCTACATAGCCAAACTTGGAAAAAGGCAACACATTCAGCATGGGTGAGTTCAACATTAGTGTTGTTATAAAGTTTTTACATGCCCGAATAAAAATCAGTAAGTTTTTTGTCAAATTTTGGGGCAGCGCCAGTGACAAAAATGGTTGGAGAGATGGTGCCACCCAAGGGAAGTGGTGGCAACGAGCCGAGCTCGGCCAAAAAAATTGAGGCTCGGCCCGAGCTTTCGGCTCGAGCTTTTGCGGGCCGAGCCGGATCATTTTTTTTTTAAACTTAAAAAATTTAAATTTTGTACATTTTATACATGCTACAAATTAAATAAACTATAAAAATGTAAACCCTCCTCATTTATCCGGGCTTAGGACCGGCTACAATTATCGTACGCGGAGTTAAAACTGTACACGAATAA
>CAIGRO010089603.1:18625-42825 GCA_903798355.1 Fraxinus baroniana | reverse complement strand
AAACTAAAAAGACTATTATACCCTTAATAAACAATAAAATAAGACTATATTTGTTAACACAACCCACCATCATCCAGGAGAGATTCAAATACAAAGGAAATGAATGAACAATTAGAGTGCATTATAGAATCAAGGCTCTAAAAGGTAAGCCTCAAGTCTTACGAGCTTAAACGTGCCAATGCATAATAAACAATTTCCTATTTTTAATATTATTTTAATTATTATAGACAGTTAAAAATAATAATTAACGTATACTATGCAAATTTTTGTTGGTACGGAGCTACTTGATTTGGGCTAAGATGAAATTTTTGTTGGACTCATTTTCTTTTTAAATTTTTAACAATGATTGTAAATATTGTTAGATTGGACTTCAAAACAAGAAAATAATACTTGCTAAACAAAAAGGCATGCACTCCAATATAAAGTTGACTACCTTTTTCCGGGTCGTTTTCTCCATTCCTCGTGCCCATGCGGCACACTAGTACAGAATTCTCGTTAGAAGTAGGAAAAAAACCTTGTAGTACTAGATGCTACGATGAACAAAAGTTAGCGTTTTCTTCCTTAACATTATCGACTACCATCTAATCCTCCTACCATGCATGCCATTGTCATCAGGGAACTAGAGGCGTAATACAATCCTAAGTCCACTAGATGCTACAAGAAATGATAATGGTTAAAAGTAGAATACAGTGGATCAGAACTGCAACTCCATCTTACGTTCATTTGGGCTCAATACAAAATTTCTCCTTTCTTCATAGAACATTAGAATTTTCGAAAAGAACCATCAATTGCCAGTAGGTTTATGGTACTTGCTAAGAAATAAGAAAACAGGTTCACTATAGGAATTTTAGCCGGCACACCAGGATATGCAGCTCTTCCATAAAGCATTCCTCTATATTATCTTTTCCTATAGAGGCTCGCATGATATTATTTCGAACATAAAGTGCAACTTTACAGCTCAATAACAATTGATACAGACTTAACAGAGGTTATGTAAGGCATGCACGGTTTTTGAATTTTCCTGCAAATCGCCTAATTACAATGGGAAAACAACATTGACACTGTTCGAGATGTTGACCTGTTGCCTTATTTACTCAAAACCCAATTATCCAAATGCCGATCCTTTGACTCCAACCACTAGATTCTTCCAACCGGCGACGGGGGAGGGCATGTCACATACTTCGCTGGAGCTTGCTCTCGGACTTGGGTTGGGACCATTGCCTCCAGTGAATGCTCTACTTGCGGTTGAATATTCATGTCTAAGATATCAGAAAACTTCTGACACGTTATGACTGCTACGCATGTAGAAAATGTCTCTAACAAAGAAATCGACGCATCATATTTGACAGAGTAAAGTCCATTTTCCAACGGTTTCAAGCTGAATACAGACTTGCTCTCTCGTACTCCACTCTGTTAAGAAGAATCGATCAAATAAATCTTATGTTCGAAGTTTCAGTAAAAAAGAGGTAAACCAGTACGTGCTGAAGTTAAAACAGTACCTGGAGATAAAGTTTCACATGATCAATTGCAGAGCTGGACATGGATGCTTCAAGAATTTTGCTGTTTTTCTTACGGTTGGTAAGAATTCGAAGCTTGCAACCGACATCCCACCCTCCACAATCGCACGATCCACCTTCAATTGCAGAGCTGGACATGGATGCTTCAAGAATTTTGCTGTTTTTCTTACGGTTGGTAAGAATTCGAAGCTTGCAACCGACACCCCACCCTCCACAATCGCACGATCCACCAGATTCCCATCGGTTTATTAACGATGAAGGTCCACCTTTGATTGGTATGCCATGACAACCACTAGGAAGAATGACTACTGTGCTATTAGAGTTTCCATCTTCTTCGGGGTCATAAGTAACCCCTGATGCACAGTGTGTAAATTCATTCTTCATACACTGTCTGCTATTGTCACTTAACTTTTCGTCATTAAGCTTCTCAATTGAGTTCTTAACAACAATGGCTGCAATCTCCCTATTCAGCAAATATTCCTGTGTTTGGTTATCCACCTGCCCCGGATCAACACTATACAACACACATTCTCTTACGACATATCTAATAGAGTCCTTCATATTTATTTCCTGAAGACAGGAGCTTGAAATCTTCATCTGACCTATCATATTATAGCCAAGGCCGCAACTTTTACTTTTCGACCGCTGATTTATCCAGTTCGCTCTCTTTTTTATAATCTCCTGGACTGAGTAGAATGAACAAGTTATGCTGTAATCACTCTGTCGAGATGATGGCAAACTCTCTATAACTGCAGCTAGCATATCGCTGCTGTTATTGACCACAAGTTTGAAAAATGGGAGTCCGTTCTTCAACGTAAGCTGCAAAAAGGCCTGCAAAGTTGACGCCTCAGCTTTCCTATCTCGAACAGGTCCACAGACAGTCGCGTGCGTCTTAGAGTGTGAGCTTACATCTGGTGGACGGACCTCAGAAGAGTGAGCTCCTTTGTACTTTAGCCATGGGTCTAGTAATCTCCGTAGAGGGCTGGACCTCCCTCTGCCACTAGCATTTGACTTGTCTCTGTCACATTTATCCGCACTGCCGGATAAAATCTCATGCCTCACGGAGCATGACTCGGCAGCAGTATATGTAGAACTCAATTGAGGAACCTCAGAGTTCTCCCTGAAACTAAAGCTCCCACTCATCCTCCTCCGAAGGCTGAAGCTGAACCGGCGATTAGGAGAGGGATGTCTTCCTTTCACAGCTGGCCGTTCAGCTATGTCCCGGTCAGTTGTCCTGGAATTCTCGACTGAGTCTGAAAATGAAGCTCTAATTGTTTTTTCTTTCACTGTTGAACGTTTTGCTTCAGATGGTATGGCTGTGACAGCTATCTCCTGACACACACTTGTACAGGTATCCAAGTTCATAGGCTGAGAAGTGACCAGGTTATGTGGTTCCACACTAGATTTGTCTTGATCGTTGACACCAGTAGGCAGGGGACATGAATGTGGAATATCAGCAGAGAATTCTCCAGAGTAGGGTCCTTGAGGAGAAAAGCCATCAGAAAATTTGTTCCAATTTGCTTCCGCAAACTGTCCATCAAATGATGCCCTGGATTTAATAAACTGAGAACTCTCTAAGTAACTCCCCTTTGGGAAATGTTTTGGTACTAGATGTATGTTGTTTAGTGCGTCTAAAGGGTGATATTGGTCAGCAAGGTTGACATCATCTTCTACTCTCGTCTTAACCTTTTCCCCATCATAAGTGATTGTATCACACAAAAACTGTGAGAACTTATGTTTACCCTGGTCTAAGGGTAAAGTTCCCTTTTCCAATAGTGTCTCTTCATCTGAATCTTTCTTCTTGCCATTGCCCATACATCTCTTCCCACCATTGGACTCAATTTTCTCAGAGAAATTGTCTTGCAGCCCATCAATGGTCCTGCTACTTCGGGCAGTTTGAACTTCTTCAATACACATGCCCTTTCCTCTGCACCGTCTTGTACCGTTATTCTTTTCTCCTTTTTGGGACAAGTTATCATGTGAAATGTGAGGCGATGGATTAAAATGCAAACTATGTGACGAAAATTGTTCTCCTTTATATAGTGAACTGAGATTCAAACCATGAGATAATGGTTGTTTTCCCTGATTTGAATGAGTGCCACTTGTCATTAACACCGAACTACTGAACGATGGTGACTTTTTCGTTTGTCCTTTTGTAGGCAAACGTTCATTGTACTTCCATTTCTCCAGACGCTTCCAATCAAGAACTCCAAAGTTCAAAGCCTTCTCTTGAATACTTTTCTGCTTCTCGACTTGCTGCAGAAATCCCGGTAAATTTGACATATGCTTGACAAGCTCATCATCTTTACATGTCTTATTCTCTGAAGATTTAAATTGGATCTCATGCTCAATATTTGTACCCCGTCTCAGTTCACAATGTCGATCAATGTATGGCTTGCCAAATGGATGTTGAACCTTATGTTTG
This sequence comes from Fraxinus baroniana, assembly GCA_903798355.1. Lineage (NCBI taxonomy): Eukaryota > Viridiplantae > Streptophyta > Magnoliopsida > Lamiales > Oleaceae > Fraxinus > Fraxinus baroniana. The sequence goes on along the minus strand of CAIGRO010089603.1, from coordinate 38,883 downwards.
TCTTGAAACTGTAAACTATTATCTGCCAATGGCATTAGAGTCTCCGCCTTGACAACATCTGAGATTTGTAGTTGCATTGAACTCCTCTGCTCTAAACTGTGGCCCATGTACCTAGCTGTTTTCTACGCATTCAGGACCTAAATTTATGATAGATAACTTGGCATTACATCTCCACTCATTTTCTTGATGTCTGATTTTCTTCCTGCAGACCAATTTAACAAGGTAATAATCAGTAATTAAAAATTCAAAACTTTTCCACTGTACAAAAAAGGGATTTGAAAATTATTGACTAGACAAGAATGCAATGTCTTTACAACATCATGTAAGAAAAACCCCACCCTCACCCCAGAAATTAGGAAATCGACTTATTACAGTTTTGATACAATAATTGAGAATGCTATGATTCTCACTCTATTTATCCATAACAAAGTACCGAATATTAGTATAATGAGAGCATTTTTAAAGTTACAAAAATTTAAACAGCACAATTAGAGATGGCCTGGAATAAAACTCAAAACTAAATCAGAAATGCTGCCTTTGATACACTAGTGTTGCAAGGAAATTCCATTTTACTTGCATTCTTAAAAGGAAGAAACAAGGACATCCTTTTTCTTGTACTCAATGAAAAGCATCTAGGCTAAAAACTAACTTACACCACAAAACTTCTCCCAATTCAAAGATCCCAGAGGTAAATGAAAAACTTTTAAATCGTTTGCAAACCTAATTAGCTTATAACACATCTATCGAAAATAGTCCACTCAAAATACTAAAGAAAAACATACCTTTGCATCACAATTAGGATCAGTTGACTAGATTTTGATCATTTACGTGCAAGTTAACACATTTAAATGCAAAATAATAAGGCCTAAGGAAACATATCAGGCCGAAATTCTCTATGTTTTTAAAAATATGCGTATTGCGTAAGAATCCAAGGGCAAAACCAGAAAGAATAAACATAATAGCAAAGCTTCTAGCAACAGATCAAATCTAGATTACAATTGAAAGAGGGAATTCCATTGAACACCCCAAGAATCAGATGAACCAAATCTTGAATGCTAAACATTTCTTCAAGATTATAAATCAAGTGGTCAGGATTCATACCCAAACCAAGAGATCCAAAGCAGATAAAGCTAAATTATTACTAAAATGCACCGAAATGTACATCAAATAACACAATAAATCAAGAATAAACACTCAAGATAGCTCAAGAAAAGAAAGAACTTCCACTAAAAGCAACAATTCACCGGTACTCATATTAAATCGGTAACCAATTTCCAACACACCCCATAAGATAGTTCAAGGAATGAAAATCCATGGCAGAAATCCAGTAAACCCAGTTATTTTCTAATTAAAAGAGAACAGAAAATTACACCATAACAATAAATAAGACTCTAAATTCTAAAGATAAATTCAAAAAATCCATGGAAGACACGAGACAACCGGTAAACCCAGTAATTTTTCAATTAAAAGAAACAAAAAATAAGAAAATTAAACCGGAACAATAAATAAATGTACATACACTAAAGTCTAAACGCGAAGAAACGAATAGCAGAGTCAGATAAAAAGCAAGAAATCTTCTCAGAATTGCGGGAAGCGTATTGTTCGATGCCTGAGATGAAAGAAAAAGCAGGCGTATGAGCTACAGGTACAGCAGGTGGATAAAATACATACAATGTATAGAGAGAGAGAGAGTGAGAGCGTTCTTAAAGAGGGAGAAAATGAGGTGTCTTGCTTTCTATTAAAGAATCGGACGGTTATAAGTAAAGGTGGAGTGAGATAGTTGTAACGTCATCAAGTAGGGAGGTGCCAAAAGGCCAATGGTCTAGGACTCTAGGGAATGTGGGGGATTTTGCTAGGTGTGTACTGCCCCCCCTCTCCCCCTCAATAGGGGGTTTACAATTTTTTTATTAGCCGTGGATCCCCTACTGTGATGGGATGTCAACCAGTGCAAAGCAAAATTGGGGAGGAAAAATGCTTCCCTCAATTAAAAAATGACAAAGGCTCTGACTTACCTTCATATGAATCGACCCCCATATGAATAAAGAATTGTAAAAAAAAAGTGGACCCCACCCTTTATTGTGAGAGTCGGCCAGAGCTTCGGTTGGCTCCTTTTCTGTTGCTGCAGCACGGTTCATTGGGGAGTGTAGGCCTTATTTCAAACCATACCCTCTCCCTATTTTTTTTTTTTTTGGTTATCATCTTTTTAACTTTTCCTAGTCAAGCCCCGTTCGCTAGAGATTAAAATTTAATTAAAATTGAAAATATAATTGTTAGGTCTACTCGTCTAATAAAAGTCAACAATAACGACTAGTTTTTCGAGAACACTTGATCGAGAAAAAAAAAACATAAAAAAAAATGAAAAAAAAAAATCATTTAGTATGGTTCACTGATTTAGACTGTACAAGAATCCATGTATAAAAATAAAGGAGACAGAGCTAGATTGACAATATTAAGATGGATAATTTTATAAGTTTTTCATTTAAAAGATGTCATTTACAATCTTTCTTGTCTGATTTAGACCAACCTACTAATCTGATTTTGGTTATTTAGTTTACTTCAGAAAGATAATATTCTTTTGAATAAAAATCTAAAAAAGTACTATGATAGTTCACCTTAGCCTCAATTTGTTTTAGAAAAAGTTGTGAAATGTGCGGTTAAAATGTTGTGAATCTTGTGTAATGTGTGGTTAAAATTAATTATTTACTTTGACTAGGATTTGAATCATATTTATTAGGTGAAACAAATAGTATCTTAATACTATCTACTTATCGTATTTACTTCTTCTTTTAAGTGTATTTACTTTATTTTGGTACTAATTTCTTATACGATCTAATTTGATGTATCAAACAAATGTAGAGAATCTGCAATAACATTACATATTTGACGATTTCTGAAGTCTTGAATTATTAAATATAAATATGATCAATCATGATGTTAAAGAATTCTACCCGCGGAGAACAAGATTGGATCTTTGACCAACCAAAGTAGCCACGAAACAACAATGTTTGGTGATTTGGGGCTAGGAAGTTTCTTTTCTTGTACTAGCAAGATCATGATCAATACGTTGTGCTCCTAGACCAAGACCTGTTATATATAACATTAAGGAAAAACTGCACTAGTGGCCCCTAACCTTTTCAAAAAGTGCAATGGTTCTTGAACTTTTCATTTTTGACTCCGTAGTCCCTAACCTTTGAATAAGTAAGCAGAAGGACCTTATCGAATGATTTCGTCCAAATGTCCGTTAAGTCAACTTTTTACTGAGATTTTACCATGTTAAGAAGGGCAAACCGGACATTATATAACTTTCCACTTAAAAAATTAAAATAATAAAAAAGAGAGAACAAAAATAAAGATGAGAATTCTCAAGAAAAAAAAATAAATCATATTCCTCATAACCCAATCCAACCACACCCATCCCAGACCTAACTCCCAACACCTTGGGCACTGTCGTCGCCAAATCCAAATTAGAAACCATCACCTCCAATAGAGGTTCTAAAATGTGGCGTGGACGTCAAGTCTCAAGCCTTACAAATTTAAGAATGATTTAAGTATTGTCATATTTTAATATTTTTTTGAATTATTCTAGTCAACAAAAAAAAATGCCTTCAAAATTTATGAAACTTTGGAACATTTCAGGTTTTCAACAAAAATAAACAAATAAAAAAATAAAATTCAAAATCATAAATATTATAATTACTTTAGTTATGAATTTCTACAAAGTTAGATGTGAACATAGCATAAACTTAGTGCAACTCTTTGTGGATAGTAGATGAAAGCCGCAGAAGATTTGAAGAATAAATTGAGCTGAGAAACAAAATGGAGAAAAATGAGTGCTTTGATTATTTTCAAAATCGTGATTGCTCTCGTTTGGTATGTTCACACGTGTTGTGACCACAATTTTAAAATGCACGCCTAAACTCATAGAGTAATCGATGTCCCCGCCTAGGACTTGGGCATGCGAAAAGGCAAAAGCGTGTTCTTTGTCCAGCTTCATTTTGCCTTTGGACTAACTATCTCATTTCGAGCCAATTCTGTGCCAACCGGCTGGACGTAGGGCAAGCAGCGTGCATCTTATGCTTGGCCAATCGATCAAAAAGCTGCGCAGTTTCGCCTCCACGCGTGTCCTTCGTTTGCCTTTTTGCTATCTAATTTTGGGCAAATTCTGTGTCACGACCCTTTTATTGACCATCTAATACGAGTCTAGACGGTTTTCATATATGGACCCAAATATGAAACTAATTCCAATTTTACTGGACAAGTTATATTCTACCGTAAATACTGAATATATTGCCCAGAAGACAAAAATAAAAATGCTCCATAATCACGTTGAGATTAAGTTCTTCCTATAAATGGGGTTTCTTGAAAAAATGTTAACACTGTTTTAAGAGGCCATACAACTTTTATTCATTACAAGTTACAACCCAGAAAACATATTACGTAAACATATAGGAAGTACAAATATTCATAAAACAAAAGCAAACATCATTAAACAAACAAACAAAAGCAGAACAACAATCGAAACTTCCAAACAGTTGAAAATAATTCAGCCAGTGATTTCAATAGTCTTGGCCTTAGGTTTCTTCACCTCCTGCTTAGGAACAGTTACAGTAAGAACACCGTGCTCCATTGTTGCCTTCACTTCATCAGTTTTCGCATTTTCCGGCAAATAGAACCTCCTAAGAAATTTGCCTCTTCCCCTCTCAATCCGATGCCATTTATCATTCTTGTCTTCCTTTTCCGCCGCCCTCTCACCGCTGATCTGCAGAACCCTACCGTCCTCCACCTCTACTTTCACCTCTTCTTTCTTCAGCCCCGGAAGATCGGCTTTGAAAACATGGGCCTCCGGCGTCTCCTTCCAATCTATCCGCGCGTTGGCAGTGGCGGAAATTTCGTTGGTTGATTGAAATTGTGGGAAAACTTCGCTCAGAACCTGAGGAATCAAAGACATTTTTCCTGAATAACTTGATCGTAGGATTCTTTATGTACTGGTGTTGTGAATTTTGATCATATTTATAGTGGGTGAGAATGAGACCATGAAGCTTCAGGGTTCTTCTACAACATACAAGAACATAAAAAGTTTATCCAAATACATGTATAGAAACTTGTCGTTTGCTCCCGCTTCACTTTTTCTTTTTCCTTTTTTTAAAATTGTGACATTGAAAGCATTCTCTAGAAAATGCTAATTATTGTTGCCACGTCTCAGCCTGAATTCTAAAACTTAGAGCCTGTTTGGTAATAATTAAAATCTAATTAAAATTAAAAATATGATCGTTATTGGGTCCACCCGTTTAATAAAAGTCAATAATAACAGTTAATTTTTCAATTTTAATCCGATTTTAATCTCTACCAAACATGCTCTTAGTATTCTTAAATTCAATATGTAGAAGCCCCCCGAAACTTCATTGCCCATTCCCATGGTACCCACTATATATAAATAAACTATAAAAATATTATCATAATTCAAAACCATTACACAGATCTATCAATCGAGTTCATCAGCTTTTACCAAAGAGAAATTAAGATGTCTTTGATCCCTCAAATTATGAGTGAAGTTTTCTGAACCTAGACTTAAAAACTTGCATTAGATAGAGTAAATTTTTACTTGATTTAGTACATGTATATTATGATCCCAACTTGAATATCAATTGAGCATAAATGAAGAGAATTGGGGCATAATTGGAGCTCTAAGGATGAAATTGAAGACCTACCAGAAAGTTTGGACTTTATTAGAAGCTTTGAAAGTACATTTAAGAGTTTGGGACCAATGTCAAAATTCTCGATAATTTGAAGTACCAAATTTGAAGGAAAAAAGTTAGGAAGCTGAAGGATCAATCTGGAAGGTATTGGAATTAGTAGGACCGGAATCTGGTTTATTTAAAGATGGAAGGACCAAAAATGTACAAAAACCTGGAGTTGGGGAGTAAAATTGCAGAGAAAACCAGGGGCAAAACATGCATAGCAGCTATCGTAGCCGATGAATTTTGGATTAATCTACTTGTACAAATGGTATACTAAATCTTTGACAAAAATCGACACTTGGCGCCCCCTATTGGAGGAGCGGCTGGACCAATAGGGGGGGCGCCAGTGTCGATTTTGTCAAATTTTTTGTACTCATAGCTTGACTCATGAATTTTTGGCCCTCAAACATGGACTTTCAATTTTTTTTTCCTAATCCAGTAGGACTTCGGATAATTTTTGTAAATGACTTTCGAGGCAAATTGAGGATCATACAAAGACTGACCGAGCCCAGATCAAGAGAAAGGACCACGCAATATAGATTAAAGAGATCAAAGTTCCGAGTTTTCCTTGACAGCGAATAATGTTCAAATTCAAGATCTTGAAGAAATTCATCATCGAGGCAACCATCTTTTATTCAGGTATGAATTATTCAACTTATCTATCTTTTTTATTCAACTTATCTATCTTTTATTTAGGTATGTATCTTCTGTATGGGCGGGCATGACATTTTCCAACTGAGGCTGATGTCAAAATTTGTTCTCAAAGAACATACATTTCTTCAGCAAGATTAAAGAAAAACTACACTATCATCTTACATGCTGCCAGAGTACTAGAGTTTATTATGCAATTGGATTGAGGCTTCTTATGACCTGATTGATTCAGTTAAATTTTACAAAATCAAGAAAGATAATATATGTGATATTCTTTTGTAGTAAATCACTTCTTAAAAATCAAGATCAAGCAAGGACTTACTTTGTTGAATTCAAATTTAAAACAAAAAAAAAATTATTTGCTCATCATGTCAAACAAATTAAAAATACCCCTTTGCAACGTTTTATAAGGGCTGCTTGGGAGGTTTGGGATACCGATTATAAGTGTTTTTTAAAGTACTGATTTTGAGTGATTTTAGTAACTTTTTTTTTTAGAAAAACAGTTCAATCAATTCATTTTTAAAGTACTGATTTTGATTTTGAGTTTTAATAGTTATTTTTAAAACAGTTCGACCTATGCTTGAAAGTTTATTGTCTATCGATTTTAAAAGTTTGTCATTTTGTATATTATTTTGATCCATCTTTTCCGTCTCTCAACTGAGTACAGTTTTCGGATGATATGATACAATGCATCCATTTGCGACAAGTGTATAGTTCAGGGACTGCGGGTGAAAATTATCAAAATGATAATACAAAACGTTGACAGTTTTGTCACCATCTCCTATTCTTGGTCACTGTCATTTATTTATTTTTTATATCTATTTTGAGTGTAGTACTCTCTCCTAACTGCATGTAAGTAGGAGGAAATTCATAAGGAGAACCATAACTAGAAAATGCCTCTTTTATTTATTTTGCATCTTTGGTACTCTCCTACAAGCATATGAATAATCGATATCCCCACAATATGACAAAATATTAGGATTCATTTGATTACAAATGTGAAAAATTGATGGAAAGAAAATGAATTCTAGGAAATTGAACTATCTAGAAATTGTTTTACTGGAAATTGTAATTAATTGTATTTGATTGATATAATTTTTCACCTGAAAAATGTTGAAAATTTGGTATCCGTTTGACTTTATTTTTCATGAAAATTGTCCATTAAAGTGATAATTTGTTTTACCATTGGGTCTAGAATTTGTTTCAACTGCAAAAAAAAAAAAAAAAATTATCATACCGAATACCATTCGTTTGACTTTGTTTTGCATGAAAATTGTCAATAAAAGTGATAATTTTTTTTTACCATTGGCTCTAGAATATTTCTCAATTGCCAAAAAAAAAGTTGGAAAATGAAAATCCACCTAAAAGGTGGGAAAACAATTTCAACCAAATCAAGGAAAATGTGCACGCGCGTTTTTTTTATAACAACCAGTGATGATTTTTCGCTGGAATCGTTAACGTACGTACTGTCCGCTCAATTGGTTCCAGGTTTCAACTTAAGTCTCTCATATGAGTTGGAGGTCTAGGGTTTGAATCTTGGGGGACGCGTCCAGAAAGCCGTAAGGAGAAAGATCCTCCCCACAACGGACAATACGTACGTTAACGATTCCGACGAAAGATCATCACGGGGTCGTTACACTTTCCATCGCTACTCATGACACAAACGAATGTAGAAATGCGAACAAGTCTGCAAGCAACCCTCGTAACACAAGGGATAATCACTACCAAGGTAACGCACAAAGGAATTCCCTAAGAAGAGGCGAGATGAGGCGACGTTCGCCTCGTAATGATAGAAACGAATATAGTTAAAGGCTTAAGGTAGGCCAGCTCTCTTTTTCTCTTGACGAGGGAAGCTCTTTCCTCCGCCTCGTTCTCCTCAGTAGGCTGCTATCCAGCCCTGTCGAGAGCAAGTAGACGCCCCTTGATGTGTCTTAGAAAGACACAAAAATTTCAAATCATTGGCACAAAACCCAATGCTATCTCTTCAGAACCGCCACTACAGAACTTCGTGTTGCAACAGCTCTTCACAGAGTTGTCAACCTATATCACTTCGGCCAAAGCAGAGTCTGATGTTGCAACAACTCCCTCTAGAGTTGCCAACTCCTTTCGCTTCAGCCGCTTCAGAACTTCTTGTTGCAACAGCTCTCCACAGAGTTGTCAACCCATATCACTTCGGCAAGAGCAGAATTTGATATTGCAACAACTCCCTCTAAAGTTGCCACTCCTATTGCTTCGACCGCTTCAGAACTTCGCGTTGCAACAGCTCTCCACAAAGTTGTCAACCCATATCACTTCGCCCAGAGCAGAATATAATGTTGCAACAATTCCATCTAGAGTTGCCAACTCTTATCGTTTCGGCCGCTTCAGAACTTCGCATTGCAACAACTCTCCATAGAGTTGTCAACCCATATCACTTCGACTAGAGAAGAATCTGATGTTACAACAACTCCCTCTAGAGTTGCCAACGACTATCGCTTCAGTCGCTTCAGAACTTTGCGTTGCAACAACTCTCCACAGAGTTGTCAACCTATATTACTTCGGCCAGAGCAGAATCTAATATTGCAACAACTTCCTCTAGAGTTGCCAAGTCCTATTGCTTCGGTATCTTCAAAACTTCGCATTGCAATAGCTCTCAACCCCATATCACTTCGGCCAGAGCAGAATATGATGTTGCAACAACTTCCTCTAGATTTGCCACTCCTACACTTTAGTCGCTTCAGAACTTCACGTTGCGACAGCTCTCCATAAAGTTGTCAACCCATATCACTTCGGTCAGAGCAGAATCTAATGTTGCAACTACTCCCTCTAGAGTTGCCAACTCCTATCGCTTTGGTCGCTTCAGAACTTCGTGTTGCAACAGCTTTCCACAGAGTTGTCAACCCCCACCGCTCCGGTCTCATCAAGTCCTATCAATGCAACGACCCCCACTGGGGCCTCCCGCCCCCGTCACCTCGGACGCTTCAAGGGAAGTGCAACGAAGGTCCCAAGCTCTTTCCTTTACTTCGGTAAAGCCATAACTTTGCTTCATATCTATGTTTAGCAAGATCCCCACCATTGCCCAATCACCTGCCTCCCATGCTTTTCCCCATGTACTTCGGCTCTACAAATTAAAAGTCCTTGTATTATATGAATATCCACACACGGACTTGCCGGACTACTATTACAGGCCTGAATTAGACCCGTCACCTCATCCGCCACGTGTTAGTAGAGGTGGTCCATACCACGCCACGTGGTGGCTGAGGTGATTGCGCATGGGATAAACTGATTGCATAAGCCGAAGTGCTTACATGAAAGAGGAACTGAACGCACTCCCAACAGAAGAACCAAATTCATCCGCAAGCCACCGCAGATGCAAAGGCCCGCACTCCGCTTCTACAACGCTGAATCTACCTCGCCTCGCTCCAGCAAAGATCTCTCCAAAATCAAATCCCTAACGGATTGATGGGACGTGTTGCAGGACCTAAACGGTCAATTCAGCTGCCTTTGTCAAAGACATTTAATGTCGCTAACCATGGAGGGACGGATTGACACCTAGGATGGGACGAGCCCTGAGGATCTGATAATACGTGCCTCCTCATCCAACAATTCTCCTCTTCTCATCCTTAGTATAAATACACCCTCTTTGTGTTAGAAGAAGGACTCGAATCCATTTTTCTTCTATTGCATTGCAAACTTAAGTGTCATCATCTCCCATCGATACTAGCACTTTATCATTACACTTTATATCAACCACTTCCCGACGAGTGTTCCACTGTCGGCGAACCATTTTCGGTTGAACCTTAAACCGACTTGACCGTCAGAATGCTCGTTGCTACTCCCAACCCCTCCGGAAAAGGCTACAGGTGACTAACGGTGTACTACATATATAGGGAAGAGCTGACTTGAAGACTTACTCTGTTGGCCATGTGTTGGAGCCATTTTTCGAGGTCAACATGTCTAATTCCCATTTCCCATACAAAATTCTCTCCTCTCTTCTCTTCCCCAAAATTGTCCTTGTTCATGCCAAGTATGAACATGCTATGCATATGATCTTTTTTTGGGGCAAAGATGTGGTGGTTTTGTTTGACGGGTGGCCAAACGGTCGCCTAAGCACGTGCATACTGGCTTTGGTCTCTGTGATCTTGCTAGCGGTGGCTGTTCAAATCTGGATGGTGCCACCTATAAAACTGAGGACGAGGCTTTTAAGTGGTGGCTTGATTTAAGCTGCTGTTTATGATGTTCGCATGGCTCTTGCTTACTTGGTCATGCTCTCATGTTCTTCAATGTTGGAATCTTCATTGCCGCGGTTGCCGGTCATGCTGTGGGGTTTTTTTCATCAAGTACAAGCCGATAGCAGTCGTTTATAGGGCAGCGGACTTCGCCGCCATCACCGTTCCTAAAGTTTAGTTCTATTGTATTTTTGCAATATTCAAAGAAATGATCAAATGAAATGTGAATTTTGAGGGTGTCTTCTACTCACAAAAATTATCTTAATGCCATTAAATTTAGGGAACAAATATCTATAACTATATTAAAAGAGGTTGTAGCCTTTTTACTGTTCACAAGCCGGAGCCGAGCAATGGCTCGGCTCTGCTAGGCCACTTGAGCTGGGTTTTTGTTTTTATTAACGTTTGATTCAATATTTTATGTTATAAATATGCGTTTTAATCGATCTAAAATTAGTTGAAAATATTGAAGTGCGACCATGATAAATATATGGTCGATAAATTATAAATATCAAAAATAATTTTTCATTAATTGTGAAACGTAAAGTCGTGATTTTTTATATTTCTTTTCAATATTAAGCTCATTCCAATGTCTTTTTTTCGAACTTTATTTCTCTTACAACGTTTGATTTGATATTTCGCGATATAAATATCAATTCGGATCGATTTAAATATCAAAAATAATTTTACATAAATTGTAAAACGTAAAGTCATTATTGTTTTTTTTTTCAATCTCAACCTTGTTTCAATGTCTTTTTTTCGAACTTTATTTCTCCTACAACGTTTGATTTGATATTTCGCGATGTGAATATCCATTTGGATCGATTTACATTTTTATAAAAAAAACTTACAATGTGATAATAATAAATATATTGTCGAGTTTACATACAAAAATTATCTTAAATTATTAAATATAAAATCATATTCGTTAATTTTTCTTTTCTACCCATCATCAACTCTCATACTCACATCAATTTATCTCAATTTCAGTTTTCTTCAGTTTTTATCTTAAATTAAGCCGATTTTTTTTATTATACGTTTGATTCAGTATTTTAAGTTATAAATATACGTTTTAAGCGATTTAAAATTTGTTGAAAATCTTGAAGTACGACCATGATAAATTTATAGTCGATAAATTTTAAATATTAAAAATAATTTTACATTAATTGTGAAACGTAAAGTCGTGATTGTTTATATTTCTTTTCAATCTCAACCACATTCCAATGTTCTTTTTTTGAACTTTATTTTTCCTACAACATTTGTGTGATTTTTTATGTTTATTTTCAATATCTATCAATTTCATTTTTTTTCAATTTTTACGGTTAAAAAAAATAAATTTATGGCGTCAAAAATATTGAAGGAACTTAATGATTTTCAGAAAAACTCTCCTACATCATGCGGTACTGGTAGACGAGCATCTTCTATAAAGTGGATTATTTTTATTTATTTTTTTAAATTGATTTAATGTACGATATCATTAGAACATGCTGAAAAGATATTCGAAGAAATTTATCAAGTTAAGTGATCGTTTGTCATTTTATTTGCCTCTATAATGGAAGTTTTCGTTGTATTGTGGTTTTAATACTGATAAAGTCCATTGATTTGTCCTGAATTCTGCACTGTATTATTAATAATTAATTAGTCTTGACTATATACGTCTTGCATAGAGTTTTTGTAAAAAAAATTAAATAATGGTGCAACTGATACATGTAATTGAAGATTCTATGAGTCGAGATAAATGAAACATAATATCTTACCTCAATAGGTAGAAAAAAGAGAGTTATATTGAATTTCATTATCTCCTTAACAAGGCATCAACAAATTGAAAACACGTATTGAAGCCAAAATATCTTCCAATCTAAATAATCTAACATACTCATTAATTTCAACACTAACATAACTTTTAAAAGTATCACAATCCGTGCATTGCATGGGCTTTGACTAGTATAAGAAGAATTCTTAGTAATCTAACTGAAGTGATAGAAGAAATTATTAACAGAAAGGTACATGCAAAGCCTTACAACGGACATCCACATTGCCAGGAGGCCAGAGGGTGATTGGAAAAGAAAGATATAAATAATAATTTCAATGCATAATTAAGTAAAAAAGAAGAAAATGCCTCCAATTTCATTCAAGAAACCATGTAAATTTCTGCTCTTACTATTCGCTTCATTTTGTCTATCCCTTCTGTAATGCATACATTATTTCATCCGTATAAGTGACTTTCCTCGAAAAATATATCCAACTTCCTTTGGCTCTAATGAGAAGAATCTAAGATACTAACTCACAAAATGGTACATCTGTCTAATCCAAGGGCTGTGAAAATTCTTCTGCCAGTAGGCCACAAACCGGACAAAAAACCCATACGAATTTGAGCGGTAGCCTGAGGAATATTCTCCTCGTTACTCTCCATACGAATTCGAGCAGTAGCTGGACCCTTGTTACTATCTAAATCATCCTGATCATCAATCTCGTGGGTTTCTTCAAGAACTTGATCTCCTGTATCACTTGGTCCAGCCTCTGCAATCTCTCCAGGATTCTTGTCGAACAATCCTTTGAATTGCTTCCGAGCCCTTTTGTGGATTTCCTGTTTGATGAGCAGGAGGCAAATGTTAAATTCAATAGGTTTAATGCAAAATTCAAATTTAATCCATTTAACCAACCTGCTCCTCCTTATTGAGTCTAAGAAGAGCTGCTTTTGCAGTTGACTCAGATGTTTTATCAATGGTCATCATCTAGAAACATGTTCAAACTAAATTAGTATTGTTGTAACCTACTGCATGCTCAAACTTAATCAGGTAATTGTAATATCACCTTATTGAAATCCTCTCTAGCTTCTTCGAATTCTCCAGCAGACATGTACGCCATTCCACGGCGGTAGCGCGCTTTTACATGAACAGGATTCGCATCTAACGCCTATATAATATCATAGAAACACGGTCAAGCTTCGTAGTTAAAAGCATGACTTGTTACATCTGGAAGAACTGAAATGCAAAAGTTCACATGGAATAAGTTTTTGAAAGAGGAAATTTGCTTACGTATGAATAGTGCACCACGAGCTTGTCGCATTAATTCACACTCTTATTGAATGCTATAGAAAGCGAAGCACAAGACATATGGACGTGTAGTTATATTACGATTTTGCAGCTACCGAATGGATAAAAAAACATTACCCTGTAAATTCTCTTTTTTCCCCCACCCCAAAACAAGAGCGAATGAAAATGAAAATGGAAATTGAAATAAGAAGCTCAAAATACGGGCGAGGAAACCTATCAGAGATCAGAATCCTAGAAAATTCAAATATTCGTAATGACTACGAAAAGAGTTTGCACTTTCTTTCCATTAGTTCTAAACTCACCATTATTTCTGCATTCCTCTGAAACAAGAAAAATCGTGGTTCTTTTACATCAAAAATGATAAAGCAAGAATTGCATACAGAAGGGGTGCATAGACGCACATCAATTGTTACCCCTAATTCTAAAAATTTTAAATTAGGATACCAAGAACTAGTTTCAATAGTGCAATGATAGCAATATATAAGTTCCACAGAACAAATACAGCATAAGATTACCTTATTGCATGCTTCAATTGACTTCCTTGGTTCCCCCATTTTCAGAAAGCAGGCAGCCACATTCAGATGCAACAAATTCTTCGAGCATATAGATTGAAAGATGGAAGCAGCAAAAGTTTCAAACATACAGATTAACTCCACATAACTCCACAAGTCATAGAGAATACTATGGTCTTTTACTGGTAATAATCTTGAATTAGAGTTGTCTATACAGTGATTAGTTAAAGACTTCCCAATTGCATATAATCATACTTACTCTTGTATTGGAAAATTCTTTTCCCTCCTCATCATCTTGAGGATTGACATGATTAAATTCACGAAGCACCTGTAAAACAATTACCAGATATTTTATACAACATTTTTGAAAGGAAAATGCATGCAACCAAAATTTACAAGATATCGAGCTTAAGTGAGACTAAGGATTTGACACCTCAGGATTCTCACAAATCATAGTTGATGCTAAATCAAGTGCAACTCCCTAGAAAAAATAAAAGGGAGACAAAACAGAAGGTGCCTGGAATGCACAACATAAAGAAATGCAGAAATTTTACATGCTCATATTTTGCCTTCGCAAGTTCATATTTGCCTTCTTTGAATAGCCTGTTACCCTGAAAATGAACAATTACCGAGAAATGAGTTTCTATCAGTATGAACCAAGAGATGATAAAATAACCATTTCTCTGCAGAAGTAAAATTTTAAAACTACAATTAAATATGGCATGCTTTCTGGGAGCATACAATCAATAATCAGCAGATTTAAAAACCTATTTTTACAAGGACTTTCTGCTTGAATTGTTTAACTAGCAAAAATCAAATTTTCATTATCAGTTTCTGCATACTATCCTTATTTTTGACATTGAAACCACTCAGCCATTGAGTTGATTTGCCACACCTGCATTTATTTCTCTTAAATATTCTTTCCAGAAGCACAGTAATTTATCCAAAGCAGTGTTTGGTGGAATGAAGATATTTATTTGTCGCAATAACCGATTATAAGAATAAACTTACATCATAAAATTGCAAATTAGCCGATATTTTTCATTAAAAAACTGTCAAATGTTAGCGCTAATATTCAAAAGTCAAGTTAGGAATTGTCCACTGCCACTGAAATAGAAATCCCAGGAGTAAAATATTTGGACTTCTTTTGTTACAATAACTATTGAAGACTAATTCTATAGATAGTCATGTAACATATACCGTGCCTTTAATCTTCTCGACATCCTCCATTATTTGTCTAAAGTTGAAACCAGTCCAATCCTGCAAGGAGGATTTAAATCATGCACATATACATGTTTGGGTAACAAAGTAACCAGAGAGCCAGAAAAAAATGATTATATAAAAATAAAAATTATACCAAATGCCAGCAAATACCCAACAATTGGGGGGCATATAAGAATGCCATGACATAACCATAATTTAGAGGTTCAAAGTTACATACAGGCTTTAAAATGTAACAAATTGGAGCCAGAAGCATATATTAAACCCATTTTCCGGTACAGAACCCTCAGCAATACTAGCCAAGTTCATAGATGACAATTCACTTTACACGGTAGGACTAGTGTTATACTACTGAAGGTTTAAAGTGTATAAAACATCCAAATAATGGGCCTATCAAAAAAAATATATCCAACATTTTTGTCCAATATCAGTACATTTCCTTTCGCTTTCTTTGTTAGAGCATTCACTCTGATCATTCAACAAAAAGAACTAATTTATCTAAACTTTCACGTGCATATATAACATACGCCTCACTATAGTTCAAAATCATATTCCACTATCTAACACAAAATTAAAACTAATCTCAAAAAAGGTCTTTCTATCCATTTTCAAATTTCTATTTTGTGTTCTTGAGTTTCCGTACCTTTTGCTTCTCATAATCAAGAAGTTCAATCTCCCACTGGATGTTAGCACCTTGAGGAACGTTAGCTGGCCTGATCATGTCACGACAAAATAAATATGAGAATATAGCTAAGTAGAATGCTTTCAGCGATAAAAATGAAGACATGACGATGCGCACATTTTTTGAGTGATTATAAACATGTAGAATTTTAGTATAAACGTATTGATAAAACAAAATTTAACCTAGGAAATTTGTCGTAAGCAAAATCAGGAGGGCAATTAACAAGAGCTATCTCTCCAGGCAACATTAGTCGAGTGCACATTTCAAACCCTTCTGGTACCTGATTGCAAAAGGGAATCATAGCTTATCAACATAACTGACATACAGCCAAAACCATAAAAACAAACAATCAAGTTTTTCAGGAAATATTTGGCCTCTTTACACAAACAACAGAATGAACAATTTTAAAATGAAAAGAATGCAATAAGAAGGATGAGAAATGGCAATATGCCAAAAATAAATAAATAAATAATCAAGCTGTGCTTTTAGGGCATAAAGATTGGCTTACAAGCCCTTCTCCTGATCTGAACTCCAAAGGCTGACCATTGTTATCAACTTTTGTATCATAGAAGACAGTGTTTTCTGCATTGAGAAGCATCCCCTTGTAATGGACATGTAGGAGACTGTCACGAAGCGGGCAATCCATAGGAAATTCACCTAATTATTTCACAAAATTTAGAGAGCATATAACAATAATTTTTTACAGAACAAAACGCAAATATTAGGTTAAAGAAAGTTTAAACTAAAGTTCGAAAGCACCTCTTCCATCACGAATCCGGCGTTTTATAAGGCGTCCATCTCCAAGCACATCCCGCACCTGTATATCCATGATAAGACGTTTCAAAGGAACTAGAAGCAAAGAGGTCAATGTGGTTCTAGGGATAAATAAGGAAAGATAACATGGAGATAACTATTTCATCCTCTGCAAAAATTTTCTAGTAAGGAGCTTTGGCACTAACTTATCTACCAATTAACTATTTTATATATCTTCATCATGTCATTTTTTTCCGCTATACATCTACTGAATAAAGTACGAAAAATTGCAATGAATAATTTTAGACAGAGACGTATATTTAGGATAACTCATGTAAAATTTAAAAGAGATACAAATATAACCAGCATTAGTTCAGCTATGAGAAACTAAAGCACGGCAACTGTATTGCACCTTTGTATAACATAACAAATTGAACAAGAGAGGACCATATTATTATCAATCATACAAATCAGCAAGAAAGACTGTCTTTTACGATTTTCCATTTACAAGAAATTGTGTATGATACCAGAAGTTGAGGAACTGACACAAAAAAAACACGAGTGGTGTCGAACAGGTAACGCATGAAAAAGAAAACTATATGTTAGATTGTAGGAGAAATTTTTGACGGATTTATGTTTATTATACATTTTCTTAACTTGGGGCTGTACAGTTACTCGAGTGCTTTCATGCTAGGCCTACATGATTTCAAATCTATTTGATCGCTGAAATGGAATTACTTTTTTGCTTCCATTTTATTCCTTTTATATTAATTGTGGAGTACTTCTGTTATTTTTACTCAATAATGAAGGTGCCAATTAGTCCTGCATCAATGCAGTGAAAGTAGAGACTAAGAAAACGGGCAACAAAAGAATCTAATCAAGAAAAAATAAATAAATCCACGATGACAGTTTCATCTGTCACGCCTTTCAGAAAGTGACATCAAAATTACTATCAAGAGGCCAAGGACAAGGAACATAAATGTGATTTGATGCTGTAAAATTAGCAACGTAAAACCTGCTACAGCATTTCTTTGAAAATGATTGACCGAGGTAATCGCATTAAATGGTAACAATTTCTTTTCCACATAAACAGAGCAACCTGAGTCCCGAGACAACTATAAGTCTATAACTGTAGCGGTGGAGAACTTCTTACCTGAACAAAATGTACCAGCTCCACCTCAAAATGGACTTCTTCTATACCTTCTACTGTGGGAATCAGAGGACACCGAGTCAAATACTTGCTAGTAACATAAATTACTGCCTTTTCTCCTCTTGACATTGTTCCTATTCCCATCTCAAGACCTTCGGGTGCCTAACTTACAAACAAAAATTCTTATCTCTAAATTTGGAATGAGGTAATATAACTACTCAAAAGCGTTAGAAATATAAGATACCAAGATAAAACCCATGTTGTTGCAGGAAATCGGTACTGACCTCAGACTTTCCAAAAGTAAAAAAAAATGGTTCTCCTTGAGTATGTGATGCAATCAATTTTCCATCACCCGACTTTGCCAAAATCCTATTAGCAATCAAACAAAACGTAGATTTGCATTGAACAGATGCATGGTTGAAAAGGCTTATCATAATGAGCACATAAAGAACAAAAGGCTAGAATGAGTTCGTATCTAGCATATGAAAAGAACCAAAACAAAAAGAAACAAGACAAGAAAATAAAGAAGAATTTTATACCAAGTTTTAATTTCGTATGGTTCTCTAGGTGTTTCCCAACCTTGTCCTTCTTCTGTGACCTGTTCAGACAAGTGAAAATCAGAACATGACATTTCTGACACTAATATTTTGCTTCATGCTTACATAGCGGAAAGTCAAGGTAATCATTAAATTTGTAATGCAGTATTTGTATTACTTCAAATAATTTTAGCTTCTGTCAAGATACTTTATTAAATGCTAATGAAATAACTTAGTAACTTGCAAAACACTCCTATAGTTTAGGGTAAAGATGGAATCCGACTATTTTCTAGAGTCATCAACCGAAAAGATGAAAGCAGTCGATAAAATTCACTTTTGGCAGTGGCATCAGGGTGGTACTAAACTGAATAAATTCCCTTTAGCAATTATCTAAAGGATATCTATAGGCAGATTTGACAACAGGAAAAGACTTATGTAACAGTATTCAGAATATTCAGTGCGGAGGTTTCCATGTTAAAACAAACAATTGCATTCCTACAGAAGCAGCAGCTTTTTTTTTCCATTACCTTCTTTAAGACGCCTAAATCCTCACTAATAACCTGAAAAATTAAACAAAATGAAATCCAGAAATTAAAAAAATAAAAATAGGTAAAAAACTATTCTACATTCCAAATCATATGGAAAGTGATAGTGAACACTAGATAAGCATGCAGTACTCAGAAACCAGATCAAAAGCGAAGAGGAAAAATTTGAGAACGTGGAACGCAGTCCAGAAGCATTTTATTGTCTAACTATTTGTCCATGCTAAAACCAGCTTTCCCTTCAAAAAAATCAGGCTTACCTTGCAAAATCATGAGCAGGTAAAACACTTTACAGCACATACCAAAAAAATGTGTCATATTAAATAAAATGAACAAACAACTGACTCCACAATTCCACGTCCATTAAGACTATGTTATCTTTTGTAAAACTGAAAGAAGAAAAATCAAATCCCTATCAGAGATTTAAGAAGTTAGACGTTGTATAAGAAGACAATGGCAGAAGACTCAATATTCTTACCTTCACTTTATAGAATTCAATCAGCTCAATCTCGAAATGAAGTTCGTCTAGGAAACCTTTCGGATCCGCAACTTTGACAGGGCAATTTTCCTCACCATAATGCAGTTCAGGTTTCATCTTGAACTGAAATCAGAGATATCACCATCTCAAAATAAATAAATAGAATGTATAATTTACCAAGCATAACAAAACAATTAATCAAGTGATCATCACCCAAATCACATAAAGTTCCATGAAATTTGCGTACGACTCTATTTCATTTAAATGGTCCACGGGTAATAATACCGTTCTTTATGACTGAATGTTCTTATTTCCTTTTGGACATGTCCACATATAAAGCTTGATTTCCTAAAATATATATTAGCTTTCAAAAACACACTTAAAAGTACTTGATAAAGCTGATACGCATTTTTGCTTATTAGATTTGAGGGTAGGTAGAACGAACTATTACCTAAACTCTGTGCCAATTCAAAGAGGAGCATTAACTTGTGGATGGAGGGATTGACATAATTTGCTTGTTCTTATAATTTATAAATTAAGGAAAAAGGAAATTGAAGGAAAAAAAGATAGAACAAGGACATAGAGACAACAATAAGAAGAGAACTATCAAAACAAAACATGAGAGAAGGTACTTAAACAAGACTCTCAATGAAACAACCAGTAATTTATGTTCAATTTTTACGGCTCCATATAAGCATTACTTCTTCTTCTTATCTCCCCCCCCCCCCCCCCCC
>CAIGRO010089603.1:0-18378 GCA_903798355.1 Fraxinus baroniana | reverse complement strand
AATTGTCTAAACTTATAATAAAAAGAATAAAAACATTTTCTTTGGTTCATTCTTTAACCGCTTTGGTACCCACCCCCAATCTTAAAAATGAAAAAGGGAAAGGGGGGGGGGGGGGGGGGGGGGGGGGAAGAAAAATTCACCAAATTAATTATTCAAAACTTATCTGAGGGTTGTACAAAAAGTTAGAAGAAAGTGACCAACAATAAGAATATAAAGTTCGCTTTTCTTTTGCCCAATAATAAACCCCTCAGTTTATAGCATTACTTTTTGTCTATGTGAACAAGTTCCACATTACCATTGCAACTTCACCATTCTTGTAACATCCTTTCGGAAGATCGTATCCCAATATCATTCTACTTTTACCCAAAATCTGCCTTAGTGGGGTACCCTTGCCTGTGACATTAGAAAGTGATGTACGACAAATTTCCGGTGAAATAACTTTAATGGAAAACAAGGATAAAATAAATTGCAACCATACAATGCTCAAAAAATAGTTAGATGCATTGTATTACTCCCATTAAAATGGAATTGCAAGATATTCTAAACAAAAAGGAAAAAACAAAAATGCAGAAAAAATTACAGGAATAACACCTGCATCGTGATTATAAAGCACTAAGTACTATTCACGGACCAATATTAGGTCATGGGAACAGATTCAATTGCTATACCTCTTTGATATATTTCCACTGCGAATTGTTTTAGGTGTTATGAAGTTGATGTACTCCAAAAGCATTACAATAAATCCATCCACTATGGAAAGCAAATCCCCCATGATAAAATTACAATCTATGACTATAACATCTCTTGCTTTCTTTTCCTGTTCTACTTCTACATTACAGTTTTCTGTTATTAATACTTGTAAAGGATTAATTGTTAATTTGAATATTGTATATCATCTTGTAATCATATCTCTTAGTTATTATCTGTTAGTTGTTTTTAATTTTCAAACTATAGCTTCTACGACAATGACTCTTTGCTTTTTTTTGTAATCTTCAAGCTCTAGCTCCCGTGGCTCTTCCTATATATATACCAGCCTCTAATGAAAAGAAAGTAGGCCATTTTCTGTCAGATTCTTCTGTTTATTAATTCCTTTATGGTATCAGAGCCACACGATCCAAACATGACAACAACTACCTCCTCTGCTGATATTAGCTCTACACTTAGCATTGGTCCCACCACCACTATTTCTCAACCCTCCCTCCTCAACCCACTTGACAACAACAATTCTCTCATCACTATGAAAGTCTCTGCCCAATGTCCAATTAAACTCAATCAAACAAATTATTCTTCCTGGCGCCAAAAGTTTCAAACACTCCTCATTGGCTACAATCTGTCCAGCTATATCGATGGTTCATTTCCCACTCCATCTCCCACCATTATAACCGATACTGTCTCTGTTCCAAATCCAGCATACTCTCTCTAGATTTAACAAGATCGACTTCTTTAAATGCAATACTCAGCTCTCTCCCCAACACTTGTGCCGTTCATTGCCATGGCAAAAACCTCCCGTCAAGCATGGTTTTCCCTCCATAACGCCTATGCTACACCTTCTTGTGGGTGTCTCGTGCAAGTCTCCGGTCTCCTTGATCACCTACGTAAAGGATCTAAATCGATCACGGAGTATATGCAGTATGTCAAATCTCTTTTAGATACTCTCTCCCTCATGAACGCACCCCTCGCGCTTAATCTCCTTATAGATAAAATCCTATCCGGCCTTGGCTACGAGTTTAGCTCTCTAAGTTCTGATATACGTGCCCGTGAAACCACAATTTCCTTCGACGAGCTTCATGAAAAGTTGTTCACTTTTAAAGACCTTATGGAGCATGAAGCTGCCAAAACATCACCTGCTTCTGTTACTGCCAATATTGCCACCAAGACACACCCTCACCGACCTTCCTTTAGTCCAAGGCTTACATACCCTGCCCACTCACAGCCCCAACAAAATAGACACCAACCCTTCCAACCTGGTCCATACCCTAACCAAACGACCCCGAGACCCTATCGTGGAACCTGTCAGTTCTACGATCAACAAGGGCACTCTGCTCGACGGTGTCCTCGTCTCAAACATGTTCCCTGGCCTCAACAATATACTACTCCTAACCCCCAAACACCATTTCAGCCATATACCCCTCAAGCCAATATTGTTGTCCCAATAACCTCCTCCGATTGGATTCTTGACTCCAGGTCATCTCATCACATTACTAGTGACCTCCTTTCCCTCCACTCTAAGTATATTGGTCCAAATGATGTCATGATTGGTGATGGTACTGGTTTCTCAATTTCTCACTTGGGTTCCACCTCTTTACCCTCTAAATCCACTCTCTTTACTTTATCCAATGTTTTATTTGTTCCATCTATGAAAAAAAATAATATCTATTTCATAATTATGTCTCACAAATAATGTTTTTGTTGAATTCTTATATAATTCCTTTTCTGCGAAGGATTTGAAAATGGGAACCGTACTCATGCGCGGTCAAACCAATGAGGGCATATATGAGTGGCCGAATGCAACTCCTTATCCATCTCCCGTGATTGCCTTCTCCACCGTCAAATGCTCCATGACTGATTGGCATTCACGTCTTGGTCATCCTCTGCAAAAGTGATTGATAATTACTTTCCTCTGAACGGATTCCATTGTCTTCTCGTCGTCTTAGGATCAATAATTGTGATGCATGTCTTTAAACAAGAGTCACAAATTACCTTTTTTAGAATCTAGTCTTGTTAGTGATTCTTCCCATAATTTAGTTTATTATGATGTTTGGTGTTCTCCTACCGAGTCTTTTGATGGATTTAAACACTACGTTATTTTTATTGATCACTTCACCAAATATTTATGGTCCATGCGCCGTAAATATGATGTGTTTAATATTTTTGTTAAATTTAAATCCATCGTTGAAATTTTTTTTCAATACACCAATTGTTCGCTTATACACTAATAATGATGGTGAATACCATGCTATGAAAAATTACTTAGCCACCACCAGAATTTTCCATCTTTCCCCTTTCCCTCGCACTCCAGAACTCAACGGCTTTGCTACACGTCGCCATCGTCATATCACTAAAATTGGTCTCACTTTATTACATCATGCGTCTGTGCCCATTGGTTATTAGTCTTATGCTTTTGCAACCGCGATCTACCTTATAAACCGTGTGCCTAAGATTAATTTGTCGTATATGTCGTCCTTTGAGAAATTATTTTCTCATCCCTTAATTTGGACAAATTACGCATTTTTGGTTGTCTGTGTTATCCTTGGCTTCGGCCCTATACGTCCAACAAAATTAAGTCCAAATCCAAACTTTTCAGGCTACTATCTATCCCAAAGCGCCTATTTGTGTCTCGATTCATCCACAAATAAAATTTATACTTCCTTTCAAACACCCTAGTTTCATACTTCCTTTCCTAGCTCTGTCGACACTAATTATCTTTTGTCTCCTCCTCTTTCAACTATCTTGGCAACAAAATCGAGTTTGGATACTTCATTGCCACCATACTTGTCTACTCCACATATTGTCACGCAAGTTAGTTCTTTGCCCCCATCTCTCACTTCACCAATTCCCATAACTTCAAACACCAGTCTCTCTCCACTAGCTTCAAAACTCCATCCACATCGTCCTCACCTGCAAGCACTTCCTCTGCCCAAAACTCTACATCCCCATGTCCGATTTGCCACCCCAAAGATCCCCTCTTCAAGTATCCTAACCACAACCCAAGCCCACCTCAGCTTAATCCTAACTCCATTGGCCATTCTCAACACCCTATTGTGCCCCTTCCTTTTGCCCAACCCTTCAATGCTCATCCCATGCGAACCCGAGCCAAAAATAACATTTCCAAACCCTCCACTAAACACCTATACCTTACCACCACAACTAATACACTAGCCCTTGAACCTACGTGTTTCATAGGCTTTTAAGATCCAAATTGGCGCCATGCAATGTCTGTTGAATTTGATGCCTTACTTCAGAATGGGACATGGGACCTTGTTCCTCCTCACGCCTCTTACAATATCGTGGGATGTAAATGAGTTTACAGTATCAAGCGTAAACATGATTATAGCCTATGCGGTCGCTAATCCAGTTTTTCACTCTCGTATGAAGCATATTGCTATTGACTATTATTGGAATTGTTGTTCAAAATCGTAAGAAACCATGAATGCATGAATTAAAATGATCATGGATTAATGAACTTGAAAAGAGGAGAAAAAACCAAATTCGGCGCCATAAAAATGGCCTATGCAACCGCATAGACCATATTGGCATGCAACCGCAGGGAATTCTAGGGCTGCAACTGCTATAACTATGCGACCGCATAATTATAGCATATGCGATTGCATAGCAGTAAAATCCGACTGTTGGGTTGGATTTTTTGAATTTTCTGGTGGTTTAATGGTGAAGCATTGCACCTCTTCTTCTTGTGTTGAAACAGTTCATGTAGGAATGGTTGAAGACTATAAATACATGTTAGTTTTCATTCTAAAAATAATGAAATCATCCAATTATTCATCCAAAAAAAATTCTGGTCAAATTTGGTTACTTCACATAGTCAATTCCTATATTTTCACTTGTTCTACTTGAAGAATCACTTTGCTTTTGGTGCTCTTCATTCAAGGCTTGATAATCCTACAAACTATTTGCCAATTTTAATCCTTAAAAGCATAGTGGAGGTGGCAAATATCGTTTGAGGACAACGATATAATTTTCATGATTAAGTCTTGTTTCAATATTCATATTCATCTTCTTCTCCATTTTCTTTGTTTCCATTGCTGTCATTCATACTTTTTCCAACAATCACTTTGTTCGTGAAAAGGTTCAATCTTGTGAACTTCGTGTCTCTTATGCCTCCTCTATTGATCAACTTGTTGATGCTCTCACCAAACCACTCTCCAGTGCTTGCTTAGCTGATATTCGGTTGAAGATTGGAGTTCGACCACCCTCCATCTTGCTAGGGATATTAAGGATAATTGTTAATTTGAATATTGTATATCATTTTGTAATCATATCTCCTAGTTATTATCTATTAGTTGTTTGTAATTTTCAAACTCTAGCTTCTAGGATAATCACTGCTCTTTTTGTAATCTTCAAACTTTAGCTCCCGTGGCTCTTCCTGTATATATATACCAGCCTCTAATGAAAAGAAAGTAGGCCATTTTATGTCAGATTCTTCTGTTATTAATTCCTTTACTACTTACTTCGAACTCCATTGATACTTATTAATGAAGCATAGAGTGGAACTCACCTCCTAATTCAGCTCTTGTCGACTCAATGACCACTCCATCCAGTGTTCGAATTGTACAATGATACATAACCTACAGAATTCAAGGAAAAACTTGAAAAAAAAAGTCTACTGATCTTTTTTCCCAGTCTTCTGTGGACATCAATTATATAACAACTTCAGAATAGTTGAATTATAATGAAGAATAATATAATTTACCTTTCGCACACCCTCAATGAACATAATTAATACCAATTATCAATAACAAACCTGATCACCATCGCTAGGTGTTTTTTCACCGCTTCCAGGCCTCATCAGAGCTTTCATCAAGCTTCCAGGTGTAATTTTCTTTCTCCTGTACAAAATTCAAGACTTCAATTTCACCAAAGCGTAGGAAATAACTATCGAAAAAATAAAATGACGAAGAAAATGGTAAAATGCCTGGCCTTTTATCATCATCAGAAGCTGGTTTTTTCTTTTGTGGTTTGAATTCTTGCTCAGAATCTTCACCTATACCCATATTTCCAACCAGTAATTGCTGAAATTCCGATAGCAACTTTCAATTTCACTATATGAGCTCAAATATGGCTAACATGTGCTGGATTCAAAAGATAATAATATTAATATCAAATTAATTAATTTAAAAGTGGCGAAGAACCCTAGATAGGAACTAATTAGTGTTAAGAGAGTGAAAAATTAGGTGGAAGGGATTGACAATACAATTGCCCATATCGTGAGTGATGAATCTGAGCCGTTGATGACCAAATCTCTCGTCGATAAACTCCTCACCTGCCGCCTTTTTTATAATTTTATAATTTTTAATTTTTTTTGGTGTGTTTTTTATTTAGAGTGTGATTGAGCCACATTATTTTGGAAGAATGAATTCTGGAATAATAGATTGATGAATAATGTATGGTTGAAAAAGAAGGAAAAGTTATTGATGTGATAGAAAATATTATTTTATCAAACAATGTGTGGTTAAAAATGAGTAGAAGAATAAGAATGAAAAAAATAATGTGTACCAAACAGGGGTTTAATTCGCAAACGATTAATTTAGCTAATCATAAAATGAGTTTCCCGAGGAGAATAATTTTTGGAACAGTGAAGCCTGTTTGATAACCAAGAAAAAAAAATTCATTTTCCACCTTTTGCACTATTTGATAACAAAAATTTTACCCGGAAAATGTTTTCCTCCCTCTTTCCTCACATGCTAGTTTTCTTGGATTTGGTGGAAAATATTTTCTTTTGGTTTTGGTGGGAATTGATTTTCCTTTTTTTTTTTGTTTTTTGCAATTGAAAAAAATTGTAGACACAATGATAAAAAAAAAAAAAATCATTTTTATTGACAATTTTTATACAAAACAAAGTCAAACGAATAGTATTGGGTATGGTAATTTTTTTCGAATTTTTTTTACAATTGGAACAAATTCTAGACCCAATGGTAGAAAAACATATCACTTTAATAAACAATTTCCATAAAAAACAAAGTCAAACGGACACCAAACTTTCAACATTCAGGTGAAAAATTATAATAACCAAACACAATTAATTACAATTCCCAATAAAACAATTTCTAAACAACTCGATTTCCTGTAAAACATTTTATTTCCACTCATTTTCTACCTTTGCAATCAAACAGACCCTAATTTTTTGACAACCATTATAATAAGTTTTTTGGAAAAAAAAAAAAACAATTTGAAATAATATTTTTTTTAAAAACTTGGTTAAAAAATAAGAAAGTTTTTTAGGTTTACGTACGTAATATTTTATTGTGAGAATATATGATTGAAATGAGTTTAAGACAAAAAAAAAAAAAAATGTTTTTAATTATTGTCAAAAGTGGCTTAGAAAAAATTTTAAATTTACATGAATAATATTTTATTTTAAAATTGCGTGGTTAAAAATTAATAGTTATGCTAGTTGTACATTCAAAGTTTGAAATTGTGTGATGTGTCAAATTTTGTATCATTAATTGTTAAAAATATTGTTAAAATCAATATATAAAAGTTGTCACCTTAGTCCTTGTAACAATATCAAACTCAATGTTAAGCCCTTTATGGCCCCCATCAACTCAATTCATTTTTCTCTCTTTTCTTATCAACTACATATTTTTCAATAAAATAATATAAATTATCCTATGTTTCTATAAAAGTACAGTCTTTCACATAATTATCAAATGACAACCCCCTATTGGGGGCGCCTGGGGGGAGATAGGTAATAGGAGGTTGTCATTTAGTAATTATGTGAATTATTATGGATTTTGCTATGGATAATTACATATTCTTTAAAAAAAATTACTATATTTCTCATTATAAATTGAAATAATGGAGCCCAAACAAAGATTGTATTTTACATAGCAAGATTGAAAAATTAATTTGAAAAAAAAAAGAAAGAAAGAAAGAGTTGTATTTTATGTAAAATCGTTGTCAGAGAGGTAAAGTAGTTGCTTTGCAAAAAAAAAGTTTTATGTAAAATTGCATAATATATCCCTAACTTATTGTTTGAATAGAAACTTGATATTCAACTTACAAATAACAAGTTACTTCTCAATATTCCATAGTTACCTAGGCCTTGTTTGATTTTTTTTCATCACTTTTTTCAAACGCTCATTTTCAATCATGCACTCCAAAAAGCTTAGGGGTCGTTCTCTTTATGTTTCAGTTTTGTGTTTTAAATTTTGATTACATTTTGTATTTTGTGTTTTGAGTGTCCATTTTGAGATTGTTGAAAATGCGTTCTTTTTTGTATTCTGAAAAATTGTTTTCAAAAAATAGGAAATGGAAAACGTATTCTTCCAAATTGTTTTAAAAAATTAGGATCGGCTTGAAATTATCTCTTGCATCTCTCTCTTTCTTCTTCCCAGACTCTCCGACGTCTCTCTCTTCTTCTTCTTCTTCTTCTTCTTCTTCTCCTCCCCTCTCTATACCTATAAACGATAGTCTCAAATACCCCAACAATACACACACAAGTTTGTGAGGAACGAGCAGCATAGGTTCATTGATCAACCATAAATTCATCCATGAATTCAACCAGGTATGGTCGAAATTCAGGGGGAGGGGAGGATAGCCCATGTGGTACGCGACCATAGGTCCATCAGGCAGCGTCGGAATCTGCCATTTTCCTACCCTGTAGTGCGATGCGAATCGTGCAGACTGCAGATTCAGGAATTAATTTTTGAGGAATTTTTTTTATCGATTTTGGTATATGTTTGAGTAGTGGTTTCTGTGATTCTTGAAGAAGGGATTGAGGGCTTCACAATGATATATAAATCCGGCCGTTTTGGAGGAGGATGGCTGGAGTTTAGATGCTGGAAAGTGCCGGTGGAGTGTGGCTTGGCAGGAAGAAAGGAGGAAACATTTTGGGCTTGTTTCCCGTGATTTCCAATTCTGTTGTGTTTGTAAATGCCATTTTAGGCGTTTTCTTCACATTTTTTTTTTCGTTTTCCAAAATTCGTTTTCGAAAATGATGAAGAGAACGTGTTTTGATCGTTTTGAAAAATCGAAAACAGAAAACGACTTGAAAACGGCAAAGAGCCCCCCCCCCCCCCCTTATTTTTTCACATTTTTCAAAACTTTTTTTGCTACATTTTAACCACATAATATCCAAAAAATAAATAAATAAATAAATAAGATTAGCAAAATTGCTTCAACAAAAATCAACTTCGCATTAATAAGATAATAGGAAAATTGATGCAAATGGTCCCAAACCTTTGTCCAAATTATATTTTTGTCTAAATCTTTCAAGTTAGGCACAATTGTCCCAAACCTTTTCAGGTTTTGTGCAAATAGTCCTTTTAGAAGGAATCCATCAAGAATGGCCATTAGTTTTATGTGTGCAATGCAACTGCCCTTATTTTGTTTTTATTTCAATTGAAAATTCTGCCAAATGACTTCCATTTGAAAAGCCCCCAAAAAACAGAAAATAACGTTTAAAAATAGAAGAAATTTAAAAGATAAAAGAGTTCATCTTCTTCAACCCACCGCATACCCCTACACCCAAAGGGCGAATTTAGGAGGTTGGCTTGAGCTCAGCCCAATTTCATTTTTATGACCCAAAATTTTATTTTGTATATGTAGAAATTTTAACTTTTAACATATTAGTCCAACTTTAAAAAAAAAATCTAATCCAACCCTTGAAATATTTTTTCAAGTTTTCAACATTCAATTTCAATTTTTCACAAATGAATCCACGGTCATTTGTTGAAAATTTGTTCAGTGTCGGAGGCGAAACACTTGTCCAAAGTCAATTTGAAAATGAATTCGTCGGTTTAAATGAATTACTCATTCCAGAAAATATTCAAGATTTTAACGTTCATGAAGGTAGTCATCCAATTGATTCGGATGACGTTAATATTGATGCTAGTCGTCCAATTGATTTGGAAGTCGATGAAGAATCTGCAGTAGATATCCCGATGCTCGAGGGAAGAGAAAGGCCAAAAGCAAGCAAAATGTAGGAATCATTTTAAATTGGTTTAAACTGGTCGTGTGAGTTCCAGAAACAAAGGTAGTATGTAAATACTGTCAACAACTATTGGCATGACAAAAATGCATTGAAACCACTCATCTCAACCATCATTACAAAACATGTGCGGCTAAACATGAGCTTCTTCCAATTGGTCAAATACAACTACAGTTTGGTAGTCCAGGCGCCGGAGCTACTACTATGCCACTTTCTACGTGGATGTATTTGGAGGAGGAAGCTCGAACAAGAATGGTGAAGTTCGTTGCCGCGACGGAGTTGCTACAACAATAGTGGACAACCAACATTTCGTTAACTATGTCAAACAATATCTTCAACCTAGGTACGTTGGGATGAATAGAAATACTATTCGTTCGGATACAATTCAATATTTTCTTAATTCAAAGAAACTCTTGATTGCAGATTTAGAAAAATATGGGGGTGTGATATCTTTAACTTCGGATATGTGGAAAGAGATTAATAAAAGAGGTTACATAACTGCAACTGCACACTATATAGACCCACTTTGGATTTTGCATAAAAAAATTATTGAATACCCGCACAATGTTAACATTATATTTAATGATATTATGAACATTATTAGATAATATAAATGCGAGAGTAAAATTCATTCTTTTACATTCGACAACGATATTGTAAATAAATCTGTTATCGATAAATTGCATATGGTATTTCAACCCAATTTCGGTGGTTATTCATTTCATATTCGATGTGTTTGATATATTTTTAATTTAAAAGTACAAGACGGTTTAAAATATGTTAAGGATGAAATTCAACAAATTAGGAATGCGTTAATCTATATCACGATTGTACCTGATAGAAAACGAGCATTAGAAGAATTTTGTAGCGAAGCTGGGGTATTGCATACAAAAACCTTTATCGGCGACGTAGGGCATAGATGAAATTCCACATATTATTAAAATCATGTGAAGGTTTCGAACATTTAATTACTGAATTTTATAACAATAGGCATGTTAGAGATGAAGATGCAACCATGTTGAATGAAACTGATTGGATTATAGTTTTCAAAATAAAAAATTTTTTGACGCCATTTTATGATTCTACAAATATATTGNAATTACTGAATTTTATAACAGTAAGCCTATGAGAGACAACGACGATACTATTTTAAATGAGCACGATTAACATTTAGTTTTTAAAATTAAAAAATTCTTGACAAATTTTTATAATTCTACAAATATTTTGTCCAGTGTTTATTATTTTACTAGTTGTATTGTCCTTGAATGTCTGTATATAATTGATATGGCTTTTTATAGATTTAAAGATGACACCGATTTTAGTGAAGTTATATTTTTCCTGGAATTAAAATTTAGAAAATATTGAAAAAACTTGCCCATGTTATTTCATTTAGCATAAGTCATGAACCCCCAATATAATTTATCGGGTACTAAATTTGTTATTGATCAAATTTCAAATGATTTAACTTTTAACGTACCTATTATTTATAGGAATTTGGAACAAACTTTATGTGAAATGTATGAAGTATATGCTTCACGAATGGGTGAAAATATTACTCGTGTACCATCCGGCTCTACACAACTACTCTTCCCACTAATATAGGAGATGACAACGCTACACTTTTAAATTTATTCCAAAGCATAAACTCATATAAATATGATTCAACTGCATATGCATGTGGTTCCTTTGGTAGTAGTAATTTGTCTTCCACTGCATGTACTCAAACATCGAGTAATTCAGCGTTGCCTGCTGAGTTATAACTAATAAAATTAGTATTATTGCCTAGTAACAATGCAATTAGGAAAAATTCAGTAGTTTCACGAATGGGAAAATATCTACTAACACCTCCAGTTAGTACTATAGTTTCGGAGTCTGCTTTTAGTGCAGGGAATAGAGTTCTCTCCGAGATCTGGAGACGACTAAAAGAAGATATTTTGGAAGCATTAATATGCATGAAGGATTGGGAAGACGCTCATTATCGACTGCAAGATAAATATGTCGAAATTTCATGTAGTCAAGTAAGTGATATTTAATTTAACCATATTTATTACAAAATTTTATTTTAATACCTTTATAATTTTTAAAAAAATTGTATACGTAACAAGTTGTTCGTGTCCAATTTTACCTCCACCTACTCGAAAATCGAAATTGAAATAGGTGGTCCCAAACCCAAATAAAGGAGAAGGGTTTTATCTTCTTTTTTTTTAAAAAAAAAAAAAGAAAAATATTTTTTGAAAAATGTGTATTTAAAAAAATGTTTAGAAAATGTGTGTATATATATAGTAGATATAGTATATTGTATAATGTGTGTTAAAAAAAAATAAGCGAGCAGAGCCGAGCGTACCCATTTTGGGTGAGCTTCGGGCACGAGCCGAGCTCGTGTGGATAAGGGCCTAGCCGACTCAGCTCGGGCCATTATCATCCCTAGTATTGCAGTATCAAGTGCAATATCGGGAAAGTGAAATGCAATAATTAGTGAAAAGTATTGATTCTTCTCTAATAGGTTCTTAAATATAGTTTACCAATAATTTGGGTTGGGTGGGTGGAAGAAGATGTAATGGAACTTTTTTTTTTTTTTTTCCAAAAAAGAAATTTATATTTATATATTTTTTGAGTGGAGGAAGTCATTTAACAAAATTGTAAATCGAGACAATACAAAAATAAAGGTAATTTTCTTGCACACAAAACTATTAGCCATTTTGGATAATTTTTGTCCCAAAGGACCATTAGTGCCAAAAATGAGAAGGTTTGAGATCATTTGCGTTACATTTGAAAATAGATAAAAAAAACTTCAATTCGAGGAAATGTTTGGAACCATTTTTGTCAATTTTCCTAGTTAAAATATCTCATTGACAAATGCAATCCAATGTTCATTGAATAATCACATGGCACTCGTAGAATCTTGTTTCACATTAATTTTTTGTCACTAGTCGAATTGAGTAGTAAATTTATTTTCACATGTCTACGCGACAACTTAACAAAGATTTAAAAGATTTCCGCCATAGAGAACTCATTGTGCAACTCGGAAACCAACCGTGTTCATTTTTAAACATTATAGACCAACTTATCGTCAGGACGATAAGTTGGGAATAGCGGTGCATTTTTTTTTTTCCCATTTTTTAGTCGAATGAATATACAACGAGAATTAGTTTACCTTTTTCAGAATTGACGAATTTGACCGCTACAACAAAACTGAGATCCTGCAAAAAGTGATCTGAAGTTTGATCAAATTTGAGGCTACAACTGCGTTAAGTGCAGACGATGAATGGACCTCAGAAAACCTTGTTATGTTTCAACGGAAGAATTGGATATATAAATATTTTGAACCAAGCACTGTGTTATTAGCAAAATCCGTTTCCAATGATAGTAACCCGGAATTTGCAGAAAAAAGAATTAATTTACACAAATATGGAAAAACCAGCCAAGAATTTGCAGAAAAGAAGAAAAAAGATAGGTCAAGACTCAAAAGCAAGACTAGCAAAACATGCTATAGAAGGCACAAACTGTGCAACATCTTTGTTTTTTTACACAAATATGGAAAACCCAGACAAGAATTTGCAGAAAAGATAAAAGATGGGCCAAGAATCAAAAGCAAGACTAGCAAAACTTGTTATAAAAGGCACAAACTGTGCTACGTCCTTTTTCTTTTTTCTGTATGGCCTGCTTGCTTGAGAGTTTTGGGTACCAGTTATGGGTTTTTTTTTTTAGTATCAATTTTGAATATTTTTAGTAGTAATTATATATATATAGCTTGTTTGGTAACAATTAAAATTGAAAATATGATCGTTATTGAATCACATCCGTTTAATAAAAGTCAACAATAACGATTATTTTTTCAATTTTAATCCGATTTTAATCTCTACCAAATAAACTCGTGTGTGTGTGTGTGTGTGTTTGTATTTCTGCTAAATGTTTTTTAATATATGACATTCGATTTATTTTTTTTTACTTAATGAATTTTTTCAATTTATAATTTCTTATATGAAATTTTTTACTCATAATTGATGTTTTAATTATAAGTAATTTCTTTTTGGAGAATTTACAAAAATCGCCCATTTCATGCCGTCAATTAAAAAGTGTCTAATTTTGGTAATTCCTACAAAAATGGCCAATTTTGATATCAAATTGTCTATTATACCCTCAATGAAAAATGAAGCATTTTTTTATTTTTTTTCAATTTGTCTCAAATTTCGAGTAGAACTAGCTTCGATGAGAAGCTACATTAATGTTAGCCAATATCTAATGGATTCATATGCTTTTATTATCTATTAGTATTGACCAAAAATTTTAGGAAAAAAGCCACATTATTTTAGAATAATGTATTATGAAAGTTGAACCCCAACCTTGAGAGCCCTCCACCGACCTCGCTCTGGACCATCGTGGAGGAGGTAAATCGTAGGATGTGTCTCCCACGAGCTAGGGTAGAGAGCTTACGGATAGGTTTGAGCTATTAATCCTATGGTAACTCCCGTTTGTAACAAAGTCAATTCTACCTTGCGGAGAATCGAACTCTGCACACTACCGCGCTGAAGCCCAACCGCCCCTCCCCCCCCCCCCTTGCCACTGGAAAATGAGTGATTGAAAAAGAATGAAAACTTATTAATGTGATGAAAAATATTATTTTATTAAAAAATTTATGGTTGAAAATAAGTAGAAGAATGAAAATAAAAATTTTAGAGCCCGTTTGAGCCCCATTTTTCTTAATAATGCATTTTGAAATAATAGATTAATGAAAAATGTGTAGTTGAAAAATAAAGAAAAATTTTGAGTTTGCGTATAATATTATTTTATTGAAGAATGTGTGATTGAAAAGAAGAGAGAAAAAAATGTATTTTGATAATAGTGGAGATCAAACAAGGGTTTAATGTGTAAGAAACATGGGCATAATTTCATTTTGAAAAATTTGATCTCATTCAAATTTGTAGTTGATTATATTTTTCACAATTCTCGATAGAAGATAAATTTTCTTTAAAATCTTGTATTTGTTGATAAGTTGTCTTTAACAGTTGTTATTCTTGACATTTCACGACGTTCTCGACATTTTGAAAAATTGTTATCTACATTTGGACCATATTTATCTTAACACTTAACACTTCATTTCTTTATAACGAGATTTCGTTCTAAACATGAAAATTCTGTACATTTCATAGGGGGTGTGTGGTTCTCTAATTTTAGTCTAATTTTAACTTTTATATCGGCAATAACAACTGAAAATAATCTGCCCACCCTGGGTTATTGCCAGTATAAAAGTTAAAATTAATCTAAAATTCGGCATGGTTTGCGGGCCATAATGTTCTTAACATTTTAAGTGTACTTTCTCGATATTTTATAAATGTTTTATTTTTCTCACTAATGGAGAGAAGTGGACATTTAATGCATGATTGACATTGTACTTTTTAAAATATTTTTAACAAAACTAAATTTTTATCTTATATAAATAATTTTTTTACTTATAATTTATTTGTTTATTCACAAGTTAATTTTGAACAGAAGATAATTATTTCAGAAGGTAAAATCGAAAGAAAAATTGAAAAACGACAAAAAGACCACCGACTTTGTAAATTGAAAAGTATGACTATATTACACTAGTTTTGAATGATTTTTAAACATCCAAGACCAGAACCCAAAAAATTAATCAACACCAATTTTGCAACCTCTTGTAAACGGTACCACCCAAAAAAAAAACTCCAAGCATGCGCTCCCCGATGCTTTGTCCATCAAAACATTGGATTCCCAATTTACTAACCACTCTATTCACCAAAAAAAAAAACAGAGAGAGACTACTAATAATAATGGCAACTCATTCTATTAATCCTTCTATTAATTGATTCCTGGCCAAGGTGGTTTGGAATCAATTACTACAAGGTACAAACAAACATCCATTACAATAGCATTCTACATTTTAAGGCAGGCACAGAGAAGAAGAAACAGGGCAACAGTTTCAACCAAAACCAAACTGTAAGCCTGTTGTTGCCATTGAAGGCTAGCATTCCATTCCACCATTTTCTTGTAATCTAGAAGCAAAACAAAAGCTCGACTCGGCCTGCACTTATTTGTCTCTAATACTTGTCGCTAAACATTCTTTCAGCATCATCTTCTATTCAAAAACCACTTTCCTATAATACCAATCGCTTGTCCCAAAATGTAAATACTAGACTGCCGTTTAATTTCTTTTCTAAAACCATAAACTTCCATTTTCACGATAAGGTAAAAAGTAAACCGAAACCGATTAGTGGAAACCAATTGGCAAAACAGTGTTGATTTGGATTAGTAAGTCCACTCCTGGGGAAGTCTCGGTTCTTGATTCACTGCTGGTTGGGCTTGGGCTCTCAGATTTTCCCTGTGGTTCTGCTCCGAAATCCAGAGATTGTTTCCATACATCAAAGCAGCAGCATCTGCATACATTAGATAACAAGATGAGCAAATCTTGAGCTTTTAAATACGAGATAGTAAGAAAACGGCCTATTATAAGATTCATTCCAACATTCTCCCTTGACAAATATACAGATATCAAGTAGCAGGCAGATATAGAAATAGAAATTAATGACAATTACCAGAAGATTTTCGTGGAAAACTCTAAAAACCTGGAAAAACACTAATTGTGGTGAATTACCATAGTCTGGGGAGTGAGGAAGAGGCTGAGGCTGGGTATTCATCGACTCCAAATTCATATTCAGGGCATGAACAACTCGATCTGGTATCAGAAATGTCGAACATCCTGCATTCAACAAACAATATTATACAAAACTCAGCACACATTAAAACATTCAATTGAAGTCAGCACATGTATAAAAGATCATAAACCTGGTTTCTTGCGTGTTCCAGTAGCGGTTTCAAATTTTCTAGGCAAGAAAACACCGGTTCCTGAACGTTCTTTTCTAGTCCCCGGATCACCAAGAAACACCGCCCTCGTGCCCGACCCCATCTGTTCACATTTCTGTTGAGACTGTTGTAAAGTAGGCCAAGCAGCCATTGATAACCCCTGAGGCCTCTCTCCATTTTTTCTACAATTCTGCACCATCTGTTGGTACTCACGTTTCTCCTGTCCAAAAATACCACTTCCCAGCTGTTGTTTCATCATATGGTGCAGCTTCAACTGCTGGAACATGACAAAGAAAAACAAAATCAGTCAAGTACTTCTAAAATATTATACCAGCGAAAAGAATTACTGGAATACTGCATACTTGGGTGGCTTGTAATTGTCGATATGAAAGGCGGCTTAAATTTGAGGATATCCCAGAGCCATAATTTGGGGTTTTAAGTGATGCTGTAACATGACTGGGCTTTCTCGGAGGAACCGGGACTCTACCAACTCTGTTGCCGCTCGAGTAGAATCCATTTGCTTCTTGAATCATTCTCATCCTAGCCGCCTCCTCTGCGGCTGCATACAGCAAATCCCACGCGGCTCCATCTTTTAAGTTTACACGCGGCGGCAATGAAACACGCGAAATGCAGCAGGTGGACCTCTTCTTACACTCACACCACCCCAAATCACTGCACAGCGTTGATTGTGGCGAACAAGAGAGCCCCATACCCTATGAATAAATAAATCCAAAATTAAACCACATTTCTTGTGTAACCAGTGAGAGAGAGGGAGCATACCTTTCGGTTTTCTGAGGAGCAGTTGGGATCTCGAAGAGTGGAGTAAGCAATTTTTCGAGTTAACCCAGTGATGTAGTCATCCTCGTCGCTCTCAGTCTCGATTGACTCAACGGGAGAACTCATATTGGAGTTGGGCCTGTAAGAGTTTCCAAACCCAGAAGTAAAATCATCATGCCTTTTCCCCTTGTTAACGCTAACCCTGTACTTCATTAGTAGGTTCTCATCAGCTAGAAACTCCGACGGCAGCCATAACTCCTCCGCCATCTCTCTACAAGTACTTGTCCTAACACTTGAAAATGCAACAACGTACTCTTTTGCCGTGGGTTGTGTGTATATATATAAACAAGCGTATGTGCCTATAAGTATCTGTCACTGGAAATTAGGGAGTCTTAAAAGTGGATTTTGAAAGGGATTAACGTTTGCTGCTTGTTGAAGGTTTAATTATAGCCACCAGTGTAATACTGCTGGGCGGTTCCCGCAGAAGAAAAATCACAGGGACCCAGCACAACATGGAGAGAGAAAAGGTGAAAGAGACGCGAGTGTGCAGAGCCTGAGAAGGGGAGAATGAGAGTGAGGAAGGGGAGTCCTTTAAAATTGTTTATTGGGAAAAGTTCACTACTAGTCCTCAATCTAATCCTATAGTAACATTTAGTCCTTAATCTTTTATTATAGTTGGATGATCACTTATCAATGACAAATATTTCTCAATATTGAATTAGATCATCAAGTGATCTTCTAATGTCTAATTTATGAGGATGGGCTTTTTTTGTTTCAAAACTTAGCTCTATTCCTGAAAATTTAAATTAATTTACTTATTTAGCCCTTGTTTGACACCTATTCATTTCTTTTTCTCTTTTTCAATTTCATTTTCATTTTTCATATCAACCACACATTCTCCTAATAAAAATAATATCACACACAAATCAAAAACTTTTCATCACTTTTCAACCACACATTCTGTTTCGCGCCGATTTCGGTGCCGCTAACAATTAAAAGGAAATCAGGGATCAGACGATTGTGTAAGGAACAGACCTCTTGAGACAAAGTCCCAAAAAGGGATGTATTCACTAGCGGAGGGTTACAAGTAGGAAAACAGATAGGACGCCTCC
>CAIGRO010089594.1:0-33027 GCA_903798355.1 Fraxinus baroniana | reverse complement strand
GCTCATATAGGGACATGCCAATCACAAAAATAAATTACACGAGTCAATGCATTTTTTTGACTTACTTTATTAAAAAAAATTGTCAATTTTTTTTCATGAATCGATTGGTGCATGGGTTAGTTCAACCTATAAGACTCATGATTCAAGGGTTGAATCGAGGCTAGGGTTTGGATACAATTTGATTGAATCTTTCCTCCACTTCCAGTGTTGTGCATGTATTTTATTCGGTTCTGTAGATACATGGGTGATGTCTTTGNGCCATGTGCAAATAGGAGGCTGCAATTACGAATGGGATTCACACTCTCACGTTAGTCATGTTATGCAAATAATTTGGAAGAGTTTCAACTTATTATTCATCTCATATGCTTATTAGGAGTTCATAAACACTGTTCATCTCTTCAATTTCTATCTTTCCACGACTCAATCAGAAACATTTAATGCTTCCTACGTGAAGAATTCTAAGTCATGACTACTGATATACTTTTGTACCAATAGATATATTTACTATCAGATTCAATACATATTCTTGAGAAAAATTAAGTGGGACGAATGAAAGGATTTGCCCCATGTAGAAGTAGCATGAAAAAGAGGAATTAATATACACACAACGTAAAAGTAATTGAGATACAATAGTTAAATAGAGTATAAATTCATTTATCGTGGAAAAGAAAATTATCTTACCTCCGTGGAAGAAAGCAAAAGCCATCGGAATAACTATGGGCAATGATAAATTAAGGAAAGAGAAAGAAAGAAATTAAATTTTATATTTGTGGTGTAACAATAATTTCTGTAATTAAAACATATATGAAAACCCTAATTATGTAATTTTACTTAAGGATATTTAAGTAAATAAGAAAATTGTGGTGCACTTAATAAATTTTGTAGTGGTAATATAATTACCCTTTAAAAAAAGGTTAAAAATGTTCATAAATCTAATTATGTAATTTTACTTAAGTATATTTAAGTAAATAAGAAAATTGTGGTGTACTTAATAAATTTTGTATAATTACCCATTTTGTTTTGTTCGTTTACTAATATACCCTTATTTAATTTGTTTAGTTATAACCAATATGAGAATTGAAAATTAAATCATACAATTTCTTTATTACTTTCAACAGTAAATTTACTAATGGTTGTTGATAATTAAATAATGGAAAATTAGAAAAAAAAATTGACAAAAATTACTTTTTGAATAACATTAAATAAGATTTCTTAATTCGTGTGAAAAATAAAACCAGACTATATAAATGAGACGGATGGAGTAATATTTAATATTTCTTTACAAATACTTTAATTTTTGTGAGAAATCGTCACCTTGATAGTATATATGTATTTGCTTGAAGTTTATTCTTCAAAAAGTTAAAGAAACAATATAAAAATAAATAACAACAATGAGAGTTGAAATTAACCTAAAGGAAATGAGAAAAAAAGCTTGAAGAATCGTCATAGCCCACAAGGTGAATCTAGGAAATTGGGTGCAACACAGGCCCTGATTCATTCCAATACCGCTACTATATCAACAACTATATTTCATCTATTTTATTGTTAATATGTTTATCGTTATGTTTCTTTTCATTATTTTATGATTCCGGCAGTATTTATTATTTATTATTGCATTTTCCTAACATCTCAAAACATATTTGAATTAAAGGACGAAGGAGGTCTCGATTTCAAAGAAATATTATTGTGAAAATAATATTCTTCCACAAAATTTATAAAATATTGAAAATTAGAAGTTACAATGTAGAGAAGTTTTCTCTAGGAGGCTGGGCTTTAGGTGAGACCATTTGAAGCCCTCCTGCCAACTTGAGAACTGAATATTTTGAAGCTGGGTTTAAACCCCTCTAGTCTTCTCTGAAAATTATATGTAGAATGCTATTCAATTGTCCAAAAAATATCTAAATTTTTATCATGTTTGAAAATAATCATATTTTGTTAAGAAAATTAACATATTTCCGGTATTGAGAAAATATCATAATTTTCAAACGGTTTTGGAAAAGCAACAATTTTCAAGTGAAAAAATTAGAAATGTGTGATCACTCATAGGGCTTAATTCACTATCAAAAAAATTTCGGGGCTCCTCCCTCGAGCCCCTGGGAGGGTCCCCCCCCCCCCCCCCCCCCTTTTTTTGCCCCCCCCCCCCCCCCCCCCTTCCTCAGTGGATTATGGCTTATTTATTCAGTGTGTTTTGTAGGCATGTAATTATAATTTTGAGTTTTTATTAGTTGAAGGATCACCTTTTTTGCTTTCTTTTGACATTTAAATATGATCTCAAATTGGAATTCTTCATTAAGATTTTTTAGATATAGCAGTGAAGTAAGAGTTATGAAGACTTCAATCGAGTAATAAGAGATCTGTTGATACAATCAAGTAGTAAGAGTTCTGTTGACCTCAATCAAGTAGTAAGAGTTCAAGGTGATGTTAACGATAGTGAAGATTGGAAGGGAATTTGATTTGAATACCATGTGAAGATATCAAGATTTCAAGTTTTGAAGAATTTGAAGTCATCTTTTATATATCATTTGCAAGGTCAGCAGCCATGTGTTTGCTTATTTGATTATCATGGTCTTCCATGTTCTGGAATTATTACATGCTACTAATTTGAATAGCAGCAGCTGTTTTGCAAATTTTAGACGCATTAAGGTGGCTTAGACTGACTTCTCTGGCTCTTCTTAACTGATGAACCAAACTCTAAATTTGGCTGCAAATTTCTCTGACTTGGACACCATATTACAGTGTGAAGATTTGGCTGCCACAAGTCTTGTCAAATTTTTTTGTAGGGTACTTGTATTGTACTCGATCAGACCACCATTCTGAATGGGATTTGGGCTCTTAAAATAATCCCTCAAACTGCACTATCAATCTGGTGGATTACTTTTGTGCTAACTACTATATTCAATTAAAATAATCCCTCAAACCGCACTATCTATCTGGTGGGTTACTTTTGTGCTAACTACTATATTGACTATGTTTCCCCCTTCCATTTTCTTTCTTTTCAGTGAACCACGAGGTTTTGGATTTGTCCAGTATGTGGACCCTGCTGATGCTGTGGAAGCTAAATATCAGATGGATGGTCAGGTTCTGCAAGGTCGGCAGCTCACAGTTGTTTTTGCCGAGGAGAATAGAAAGAAGCCGACAGAAATGAGAATTAGGGAACGAGGAGGAAGGTAAATTTTACTTGTATCCATGGATGTACTTTCATTGCTTTTAATTGGCTTATTTTAGCATTTTTAATTGTGGTTTTGGATTCGAGCAAATTTATGCACATACCAGAAGTAATGTGTATTATAAAGCTGCTTGTTGGTAAAGTATATTTAAAATTGGGTGACAATCCATTGATGCCATTGAATGCTAATGTTTTTTCTTACGTTTGCTGCAGAGGTCGTGCCTATGATCGAAGACGGTCTCCTCCACGTTATTCTCGATCCCCCCGTCCACGCTATGGCAGGTCTCGATCCCGTAGCCGTGATTACTACTCGCCGCCTCCAAAGAGAAGATACTCAAGGTGTGATACAGTGTTATTGTTTGTATATTTTACTTTGCTTTATTTCTCAATACATGTGAGTGATAAAATAATGTCCATGAATATTTTTGAAGTGTATAAAAAGCTTGACCTGTAAAGCCTTCGTTGTTCTGGAAATTTGATCCCGTTTGTTACCCTCCTGATAAACATTGGCAGGTCTGTTTCCCCACACGAGAGAAGGTACGTTAGAGAGAGGTCATTGTCGCAGTCCCCATTGAGGGGACCTTCTCCATCTTATAATGGATTGAGGAGCCGTAGTCGAACTCCAGTTAGGGAACGTTCACCATATGGCAGGAGAAGCCTTAGCCGAAATCCAGGTGGGGATCGAAGCAGAAGTCCTTACCATGTCGATTACTCTAGGGAACCTGGTAGGGATGGGTCGCCAGGCCACTGAGTTCTGTTGGAAATGGTTGCTCCTGTGCTGTAAACAGTATCTAGAAATGTTCCATTCATAGATCTGGGACTTTTTTCTTGCCTTTTCACTTGAAATTGTTTCTCAAGTTTGGTTTGGTGTCGAATTCTTCTTGTGGTTTTGCTTGGTGGTGTTAGGTCTTATTCTCAGACGTTTAAACAGTATTGCCTGAAATTTTTATACTTGTTTTGGATTGGATCTATAATTAATACCTATCTGTGTAG
The DNA here is from genome assembly GCA_903798355.1 of Fraxinus baroniana. Lineage (NCBI taxonomy): Eukaryota > Viridiplantae > Streptophyta > Magnoliopsida > Lamiales > Oleaceae > Fraxinus > Fraxinus baroniana. Next base: position 28,868 of record CAIGRO010089594.1, on the reverse strand, counting down.
ATGTTAATGGATTAGTCCCCTTGTTTAAATTTGAATGCCTTTTACTAATCCTGTAAGTTATATAGGTAACCTCAGTTACTTGAATGGTTAAAAAGAATTGAAAATCAGCTTGGTGCATGTTTGGTTTTCATTAGAAGTTGCTGAAATTATAACGTGATTAGATCCCTCCCATGTATTTGCTTGCTCCAAGTTGTGATTTGTGCCTTTAGGTGTTTGTTCGATCTTATGAACTAAAAAGAACGCATGGATGTGTGTTTATGTGTACGTGTATCCACAAACATTATATCAGTTGATTCCCAGAGTAAAGCAGATGCATCAAAGGGAAATCTAACTCCTTGATATTGAAGCTCAGTTTTCGTAACGAGTCGTCATCTACAGTAGATTGATCAGATTGAGAGAAAAAAATGTGTCTTTTGAGTAAAAATTGAAATTTAACAGTCAAAATCTCTTCATGAAGTTAAGTTTTAAGACAAAATTGGAACTCGGTCGACGGTGATGAATTAAAGGTGTAAATTTGGCTCTAGTTAAATTAAAAATTATTTTTTCTCTTATCAATTACATATTTTTTAAAAAAATTATATAATTTACAAAAATTGTTAATTGCATGCTTGTAAATTAAAAAATATCTAATTTTGATAATTCTTGAAAAAATGGCTAAATTTGATAACAAATTGTCTATTATACTCTTGTTTGACACACATTCTTTCAAAATTCATTTTTAATCACAATTTCTTCAATAAAATAATATTTTTCATCACATCAATAACTTTTCTTTACTTTTTAACAATATATTTTCCATCATATCACTATTTAAAATACATTCTTGACTCGAGCGAAGCCCCAAAAGGGACTCGGAGAGTCGGACTGACTCGAGCCACGAGCCATATTGACATTTCTAGATGTTGAAGTCATGTTTGGTACCAATTAAATTTTAGATTTTAATCTAAGTTGAAATCAAAAATTAATTTTGACGACATACTTTATGGGTCCTGCAACTTTTTAATAAACATTTCATCAGTTTCTATCAAAATCTATTAACTGTGTGTTTGATTAATATTATTGAGGAAATAATGTATTTTAAATAATGATATGATGAGAAATATGTGGTTAAAAAGTAAAGAAATGTTATTGATGTGATAAAAAATATTATTTTATTAAAAAATGTGTACTTGAAAATGAAATTTGAAAAAATATGTGTCAAGTAGGGCTAAGAATTTTATATTTACCAAAAATGATAATTGTATTTATCAACTATTTCTCGAAAAGAAAGCTTTCAATCATCGTATCATTAACCAACTACTCCTTACAAAAATAAAATAAAAATGATAATAATAATAAACTACTCTTTACAAAAAATAAAAAGAAAGAAAACAAGAAACTACTCAAAAAATAATATCAAATGTGGTTATATGCTTTGTCAAAAATTAGGCATGAGGTTAATTTCGGTTTGAGTATAAAGAAAAAGCAAGCAACTTTAGAGAAATATTTTATTCATTTAATGAGATTATTAATTATGTATACTTGTCCGAGTTGAGATTGAAATGATCGATTTATCAATTATTAATTGTAAACCAAAAAGTACTCATTTATTTTCAAGCAGTTAATGCTAAAAACCAAAAAAGCGCTTTTGCAGTCAACCCTAACCAAGAAAAACGTTAAAATTAGGTAAGGTCGGGGAGGTAGTGTAATTTGGTTAATCGAGAAGGTCAACAGGATCAAGGTTGACTACTTCATGCTGTACTAGAACAGACGGTGAATCACTCCATCCGTCGGTGCAGCGCGTTTTCGTTGGAAAATAAAAAATTAAAAGGCAAAATAGTTAGCTGCTAGTTAGCTGTCAATAATTTAATGCCCCCTTCCAGCTATTCAATTAATAATTTAATTTAATTAATAATGATATTTGCAATTGCTCATTATCGTATTCACCATCCGTGATATATATGTGATAGTTAATGATTTGATGTATGAGACATAAAAAATTACCATATTAATTCATCAAATCACCGTCAGCCAAACGTACGTCACGTCAGACGACAACGATAGTAACGATTACACTCAATCCGTCTCAATTATATAGGTTTGTTTCGTTTTTCACACGAATTAAGAAACCTTATTTAATGTCATTGAAAAATTAATTTTTGCCATGATCTTTCCTAATTTACCCATATTTAATATTCAATATATAAAACTAAATTATTGTTCGAATTAATAAAGAATTTGAAGAAGAAGAAAAAATGAGAGTTGTCCATGTTTGGCCCCCCGGGGCACATCCAAGTTGGCAAAGGAAGGGCATTGATGGGTTTGCAACCTCAGGGTAGGGAGTTCGGTTCCTGGTTGGAGTAGTTGAATGATGTAATAATCAATATTGGTTGGAGCAGTTTGGTGACGTAATAACCATGGAGGAAGGCTCCCTTGGGGTCAGAAGTATAAGGGGTGCTTGAACCCTGGTCAATTTGGGCATAACCCGGGGTTTACCTCCGCCATTACTAAGGGGCCGGTGGCTGATGGTCCAGGAAATTAGTCTGGCTAAATTGGGATACCTGGGTACCAAAAAGAAAAAAGAAAAAAAAAAGAAAAATGTGTATTTGGATGATTTCAAGAAATTGACATATTAAGTGGGGAATATTTAATAAGGGTATATTGGTAAAAAAAATACAACAAAATATTCTACATAAGGAAACAAACCTATATATTTGGGACAAGAAAAAAAAGAAATTCAACCTATATAATTGGGACGAAAGGAATATAAGAGATTAAAAAGTTAAAAAAAGAGGCAAAGTGTAAGCATTAAAGTCAATCAATCCTCAAATTTTACGAGCCTTTTGTTTAGGCGTAATAAAGTTTTTATAATTTTTAATATTATTTTTATTATTAAAGGATTTAAGTCCATATTAGATGGCCACTATAAAAAGAAATTAGGGAAAAAAATGATTTGTTGAATAGTGTTTTTGAATAATATGTAGTTAAAAATAGTAAAAGAAATTTGAATTTAAGAGTAAAATATTTTATCAGGTGAATGTGTGATTAAAAATTATTATGAAAAATAAAGAATTTTTATTTAAGGTGAGTCAAACAAGCTAAATAACATTCATTATTTGAAATAAGATGATTAGAAATTATTATTTCCAATTAATTGGTTTAGTTAACCTTAAAAGTAAAAATAGAGTTGATCTGTCCTTTTCATATCTTCCTCGTACATGGAGCTTTTTCCTTACCCTTACCCTTATCTTCTAGATCTGACATTTGCCAACCTTTTAGAACATGAAAATGATATGGCACGTTCTCGTCTCTCCATAAGGGATTGTTATATTTTCTCCGAGTTTGCATTTTTCGTCCTCAAAACGACACCGTTTCCGTAAGAATATAAAACCACGTCTTTCCCGTTCTTTCTTCTTTTAATTTCCCTTTTGTTCTCGCCGCCCTCTTCTCCCTTTAGCGGACACCCTACGAACCTCCTCATCTTCTCCTAAATCCCTTGCCTTCTTCAACTTCTTGACGAGCGCATCCTTCTCCTCCTCCCATGCCTCGATTTGATGCTGCTGCTCCACCGATCGTACCCTCTCTCCAACCTCAAGGTCATCTATGGCGAATCCACTCCCGCCGCCCTTGTCATTGTCGGTGGAGCTGATAAGGGAGACGAGAAGTCACCTGCATCAAAGATTATGATCTGAAAGGTGTGTTCTTTGTAATTATCCAGAAACAGGATTTACGGTTATGAAGAAACCAAAAAAAACTAGAAAATGACATAGGCTTCCAAGTGCTACACTCCCAGCTCCGTGTAGCACGGAGCTGGGAGACAGCTCCATGCTACACGGAGCTGGCGCACAGAGACGCCTTTACTATAAATCCCGCGCATGAAAGCCTAGAACTTTAGAAGCTTCCAAACAAACCTTCAATTGGAGGAAATTCTGAACAACAAAATGCAGAATTCTAACAATTCAGTGTTGCATTTTGTTGCAAATTGATCACGAAACCCTAGAATCGACATACAAAACACACACAAAATTCACCATAGGAACAAAAATCACAAAGCTTCAATGGATTACCCGGCTAATTACCAACAACAGGCTTATGACCCCTCGTCTCAAATCCAAGCCTACGATCAATCCGCACAAGCTTATTATGCATACAATCTTATACCATTAGTTGTTGTCGTCCGATATTACGGTTACGCTCAGCCATAGCCCGTAACACAACAAGCAGTAGAGCAAGTCAAGAATTCTTATTACTACCCACAGGTTGTTCCTTTGAATATGTATCCGCAACAAGGAGGAAATGCCACTGGAGGTGGATATGGAATTGGGGCAATGCCCACTGGACCCCACCAACTGGTATGAATTTTTTCAATATATTTGTTTTTAACTGCATATTGGGTTTCTGTTATATGTTGGTGGATCTTGAGTTTGATGCGTGATGGGTGCTAGACAATTGTAGTTTTTTATTTTAAATTTTATTTCTTTTGTTATTTGTTCCTGGATTGATTTACAATATGAGTTTTCTAATTTCATTTCTCTAGAAATATAACGGCTTATTTCATATAACAATATTATATTTTTTCAGCCAGTGGGCGTTTTGCGCTCCAAAACTCCCAATGATTCTTGAGAATTACAAAAAAATCTATGTTTGTTTCACTCTTGGAGCTTCGAGAAAAGATTTATGAATCATGCAACAGAAGAGCTGAGACAAGCAGAATTTAATGAGACAGCTATCATTCACTTCCCCCAAAGCACCCATTTGGAGGTGACTACCACGGTTTTGACGCTGATTCTGGTCGTGGACAACCTAATCGAAAAGATGATCAAGTTGTTGTTATCAAGACTCCTCCTGTAAGTCTTTCATTTTTGAACCTTTGTTACACTGATTTTATCTTTGTATTTATTTTCATTTTAGACTTTTGTGTGGTTATGATTTATACAGCGTATTAAGATCTCTTATTATCTTGGATATTGGAAACAATGTATAAATTGAAATTGAAGTAGATGGCAATCATTTAGGGGTCGTTTCCAATATATGTATTATCAAGTCTGAATATACTGAAGGTGGGATTTTTATGTTGTCAAGAGATATCATTAATGGTTTGGAATTGATTTAGATGGATTGTAAGGATTTTGACCATAGTCATTTAGCTTGTTATATTGGTCAATCTTCCTTTTTTTCCTTTTGTTCAGTGTAATTGTGAAATGGGTTTTGATTTGAGTTCTTCTGGAGATGAGTGCGAACATGATTCTTTGGTATGGTTTTCCATCATAATAATCTCTATCAAGGGAAAATTTTGAATCACTTATGAGTCTCTTCATTTTTTGAAGATCTACAATCTTTTCCGATGCATTGCAGAAAATATTATGTTAGCAGATATCCTGCTGAAAGCATTATTAAAGTACTTCGAATTACTTCTTCTGTCATATCCCCATGGCACATGTCAAGCATAAGGAGACACCATAATTTTTTTACCATTAAGTCAATAGCTTCAAAAGTTCTCTAAAAATATATTTATGCTTTTCGCCTTTTTGAATTTCAGTCATTGGAAGATATACTTGAAATTTGGGGATTGAGAGCAAATTGCAATATTGCTTACTTGAAGATTTCATTTGTTTGATGATCAATGTAAACAGCGTTGAGGCTAAGGATATGAACTTGACTGTAAATTTTGGTGGTTCAGATCTTCTTGTTAAAAAGAAAAGTGTCATTGGACCTTAATGTAGATTAAGAAGATGTACTTATTTGTTGTCTAAATGTTTATTTGAAATGTAGTTAACCTTAAGAACGATTAATTATATATGCAGGAGCATGAGTAGGAAATGTAAAAATGCCAATAAAACATTTATGTTTCAATCATATCATACAAAAATTTCCAATTGCTGAGGACTGGTGATAGCACATTAAGTTTGTATAATGTATCAGTTCCTCATGTAACAATATAGTCTGACTCTCATAAGTAGAAATTGACTCACTGTGTAAATTACATTAGATTTTATATTTTACATTCCATAGTAGATGGTGTTACGGTTTTACTTAAGATATATTTGAACATGAATGGATGTCCTATGAACTATTCTTATGATCTCATATAAGATTTAACTCCTTTGATTGGAATTATAAAATTTAACTCCTTTGATTGGAATTATCTATAGATGATGAGTAGGACACAGGCCAAATAAATCTTATTATTTCATAACGCAATTAATTGCTTACCTCTGTGTTTGTTTATATTTATTTCATTATCGAGTGGGCTTGTCCAAGCACCCAAGATTTACTATGGTTGATATTTCTTTTACTATTCATTTACCCACTTACTCAGATTGTGTACTTTTATCTTGATTGGAGGTTGTGTGCTGCATTGATTTATAGAGCGTTGAAGGACTTGGAGAACTCTCTCTCTCTCTCTCTCTCTCTCTCTCACACGTTAGACATAATTCACGTTAATAATTAATCTTTTTGGGCATGCTAATATATTTATAAACAATTTAAACAGGTGCCTATTCTTAGCATTAATGTAGATGGTTACTTTTAGCTCATTAAACATAGTTTTGACATTAGATATTGGTGTAGCACCAGATGGATGTGGTCTGGTAATTCCATCAAATGTAATTCCATAAAAAATTTTACATTTTGGCTGAGCTTCTCATCATTGGTCACCTTTACAGAAGGGCTATTTTGGACTGTGTTTTGACTATTTGTTGATGCCAGTTCGGATGCAATCGAACTCTCCAATTTATATTATGCGGTGTGCACAAATAAAACTCCATTTCGAAAAAAATTATGTTCTTTTATAAGCTATCTTTCGTAAATTACATGTTTCACACGAGAGAGAATTTTGCTTTTAGTTAAGGAGAAAAAGGAAAATATACTTACTATGTTTACGCTTTCAACTCTCCCAGTGAATCGATCTGCTTGTTTATTTTGGTTTATTTTGTTGGTTTCCTTTTTAGTTGAGGAAAAATGGTGATGTTCAAGGTTTAATCTGTGGAAACGACACCGTTTAATGACTAGAAACCCGGAACTTCTGGTCTCAAGAAAATTTTTCTTGATTTTTTATGTATTTCGAGAAAATTGTTGCAAGTCTTTGTTCATAATCATTTCCTACCTATACTAAAAGAGCCACTTTTGTGGGCCCATCGTCAACCAAGACGACGTCGTCTACAGCTCTACCACTCGCTTTTTACATTAGTTAACCCTAGCAATCTCGTTCCTTCTCTAACCGCATGACTTCTCCCTTTGAACATTTTGCTTTCTCACGGAGACACCGTTGCGACCGTGACTATCCCCAAAACGAGGACACCTTCGTTGCCCAACGGAGACACCCTCCCTGCCACCCTTACCGGTTCTGCGCAACGGAGACACCTCCGTTGTGCACAGAGGCACGAGCCGTGCCTCCGTGCACAACAGAGACACCGGTTGTCTCCGTGCGCAACGGAGGAAGCTGACTGGTAACTCTTGAAAGCCTATCAAAGCTCGTAATAGATTTAAGTTTCCTGTTTCCACTTCTTCTTCTTCCATGGATCCACACAAAAAGGTGTCTTTTTTTTAGGTTCTTTGATTTAATCCCTGTTTTCTTTCGTTTCCGACAGACATTGATATAGATCACTGCATAATTGCTGCTTTTTCTGTTTCATTTTGGTCCTATACTTGGTAACAGTTGGTTTAGAAGAAGACCCGTACGTGTTCTATGACTGGACATTTTCTTACATCACTGCGTCCCCTCTTGGGGTTAAACAACATGTCCTCAATTTCATTTCAATTTTATTTATGCTCTTTTGTTTAGACCATTTAAGTTTTTAACTTTTAACTATTATGTTTTATATTAGATTGTTGATTATGGTTCTATGAAAATTCACATTGTGCATTTATCAGCTTGTATAGTTGTATACTGATACCGATTACTTGATCAATTTGTGTTGTGATTTGAACTTTGTTTGTTAAATTAAGTTTTTACCAACTATTTTATGTGATTGGGTGTAGTAATGTACTGTTGAATTTTAAAGAAGTTGGGATTGGGAATTTAGTTGGTCACTTATTTTACAGCGGGATATTGCTGGTTGGAAGTTCTTAGCTGTTCTTTTCCAAGTTTATGTACCACAGTAGTCTAATCAAGGTATTTTCACTCCGAATTCAGTGAGAATCAGGGTTTGTAGCTAAAGAATGGAGAGAGACACAAGAATTTATGTGGTTTAATCTAATGGTGTGCATTAGCTAGAAATGAAGCACTAAGTCATAATTTTTGGATTCCATTTTATGCATGAAGGTATGGTTAAGAATTTTATAATAGTGCTTTTCAAATTTTCCCCTACGAAGTGAAAATTGATCAAATCTCTTATCATTTTTTTAATATTGCATTAACATCCATTAGCTATGTCCCTTCGAACATTATCTATGAAAACAGTAGAGGGCAAACCGGTGGTGAACAGAAAAGAGGGAGGACCATTGGATCTCTTGGAACAATCAAGTCTGTTTCGTACAGATATTATTTTTCGCTAGCTCCTTTTCTTCCTTACCAACACACCCTCAACAAAAAGAAAGAGGAATTTGGACAACTAAGCCATGGTAGCGAGCCATAAACGATCCTTGTTGTAGTATTCGGGGTGATGTATAAACTTCTGAAAACTATGAATTGAGATATCGGAATGGAAGATTTAGATTGTCCTCCTCCGACCAAACTATATCTCCTGAATGTAGCAAACGTAGCAAGTCAATGAGCAACCAAGTCTCCTGATAGTTTCACAATAAATAGATTTGCCCTCTTAAAACATGAGATGACTAACTATTTTATGGTAAGACCACACTAACATGTCTTGGATTTGCTCTTTAAAGCATTGGGGTTAAGTCATTGATTGTTAATAAAATATAATTAATTGTTTTTATAATTATGAAGTTCCAAATGATAAAATGTTAATGAAATTTGATATTTTTCATGCATATATTATAATTGAGTGACTTTCAGTTATTACCAGTGAAATGTAGGCTTGGAAGTCCTTTAGTGAATTATTTATTTCTACTTTTCAAGCTCATGTAGGGATTTTTCAAAATTCAAATTGACTGGACAATTACAGTCAATGTTTCCCTTTCTTCTGGGGGTTTCATTGAATATATTGGAAGATGTACTTGGAGGAATGTACTATTCTTTAATCTGTTGCAGACCCATAAAATTGGAATCAGGCTTCTTTGAGATGAATTGAGTTGTAACACTAAGTACCCTAGAATAGGAGACCACTGTGCTCGTGTTTGCACAAGTGTCGTCATTGTTATGCTAAATGATTTATCTTAATCTTCAGTTCTTTCGTAATGACGACAATGCTGTATGTATTTTTATTGGCTTCCATTAATTAATTTGTCATACGTGTAACACACAAAACCAATCACCTGGGTACACGATGTTAGAATCTCTACTAGCTTGAATTTCAGAATCCAAAATCATAACTTGGTTCTTGTAGACTGAAGGGTCTTATACCGTACAACAGAACCACACAAACATGGATATCCATGTGAATCAGTTATACTCATTCTTGGTGACAATGGTCAAATTAGTGATTATTACACTGTTGCCAATCCACAGTTTGTTAATTCCTCACCTTGGGCCAAGTCTACAGGCGTTGCTATATTGCTGTACTCAAATTCACTGGGGCCTGCTTCAGGTCCTCTTCCAGATCCTCTTAACGAATATGAGACATCTTTCTCAATGAATCAAGCAAGATCCATAAGGTTGCACGAAAACATATTAGAAATATCTCTAGATTGTAGTCTTAATTCTGTGATATATGATATGCATTTCACTCTACAATATGTGGTTTGAAATAAGTGAGACGGCCTTTTTTTTACCTGTTTTGCTCATCAGTACAATGAATGTGGTAAATGATCCTTGGAACCATTGGAATTTCATATTATACAAGGAAGCGAAGCATATAATGCTAAAGCCTAAAGTATTGCTTCATTGCGAGACTTTCGTATTGATAATTTTGCACCATGTTTTTGCATTCAATAGCTTAGCTAACATAATTGGTCATTCCATATTTATTCTCTTAGCTCTAATAGATTTAATTTCCCTGTTTCCACTTCTTCCATGGATCCACACAAAAAGGTGTCTTTTTTCTGGGTTCTTTGATTTAATCCTTGTTTACTTTCGTTTTCGATAGACATTGATATAGATCATGTTGATTTTTTTTTTTTAAACTGCTATAGATCTATGAATTTTGAAGTTGACGGTTTTTTTTGGGATTGTTCCATTTTGAATTATATTTCAGTCTTGTTAAATTTAGACGATGATTTGATATGACCTCGATTAATTTTGATTTTTGAAACATTTGAAATCTTGTCCTTTGATGGGTAATTCGAGGAAACATGGAGGAAGAAAGATCTTATGGTAGGATTCTTGTTAAATAGTTGGTGATTTCATAGAATGTGAACTTATAAATTATAATTGCTGCATTTACATGATAAGTCAGTAACATATTAATTAGTTGGAGTGACATTGATTTATTTAGTTAGGGAGGTTAATCACATGCTCCTCCATTTTAGGGTAACCCAAGAGCTCTGATACTTCTGCTTTTGCTCTTCTTAATGTCCAACGGGTAATGTTGGCCACTATCCAATGGATTTTGGGAGCTGGAGCTACAGATAACGAAAATTGCGAAAACAAGCCCAGTAAACCCCTTGTGCACCATGGGAACACAGGGAATTATACCATCTTGTAAGGACCAATAGATGGCTGTTGAGGGTCATACATACCCCCCAAAGTGCATCCGGGGGTGGAATACATGTTTGCCTTGCATTGTGGTTTACTTCTTTAGAATATAGGAATAATGATTACAAAATTAATTCTTCCAGGTTCCAAGCTTTCAAACTCTCATCTTTAGGAGGTGTCGGTAGCTCTCTTCAATCCTTTTGATGCAGAGAAGCAGGTTAGAGTGCATGCTTCTTAAAAGTATCTAACAAGACTGACCCTTATGGCCAGAGGTCCCAACATGTTAATAATGGAATGCAAGACTTTTTGTAAGGAAGTCAAAAAATATATTTTTCTTTTTCTCTTATTCACAAACAAATTTATAAGGATACTGGTTGGTATAACTTAGCATTTGTGGATAACTTGGCTCTCCAAATATGCAGTTGGCTCTGTTATAGCTGGCTAATTCTTGGTGAATCAAATTCTGCTGTTACCAAATTGTGAGCGGTGTCCTCTTTGAGGTATGCTTCTCGGTTAGGCTTCATATATCCGTTATCCCCTGATTATAGTTGAATATATAAGATCTTATTGATGCATTTTTTCGTAGTTCTTTTACCTAATTGGACTTGAATGAGTCAGCCCTTCAATCTTCGCCCACTCCCTTCCCCAAACCCCATTATGAATGAGAAGAATAGAAGTAAATGTCAATGAAGACAAAAGTGCTATATTTTGAACGGCAATAAGCTGATGCACCAAAACAAAAATGAGCTATTCATAGGAATACAAAACATCAGCGTTGTCCTAATATTGTAAAATGATGAAAATATCTTTGATGATGCTCATAAACAACTATACTACTAATATCTGTTAGTTACAATTAAAGCAAATAAACTTTATAAGACCCTTTCTCCTTACAAAATTCCAGTCATAATTATCATACAAGTCAACATCTAAGATTCTAGCAGCCTTGTGAGCAGTAGGCCTCCTAATTTTTTTTGTGTCATCTCTCTCGTTTTATTTTTGCTAGCCCAAACAACCAGTGTGGCTTATTATTGCATTTAGGTCCACCTATTATTGCAAACAAGTTACAGGCAGTTCAATGATGCAATTTTAAATCGTAAGGTATATCGATTTCACATTTGCTTCAGTTTAGGGTTCTTTTTTTCGGTGGCTAAAGATTTTTAGATATGGAAGGTTTATATGATTTGTGGGTTTTTTTATATTTTTGTTTGATTTGCAGCTGGAATTGGGATTAGGGTTGCTGTTAAACCAGGGTATAAAATTACACCACCGGCATAATTAATTTACATGTTTTGCCGGTATAATTAATTTACATGTTTGTTCTTAGAATTTAATGAATCTATAGCTTTGTTGTCTATAAAAAAATGACATGTCTAATACCGACTTTCAATTGCATATGCACATGATATAATTTGTAATAATTATTTAAGTATTTTTGTTAATTTTGCTTCTTTTTTATTTTTTTTAATTTCAAATTGATGGTGGTAAAAACCATGGGATTCTTCTTGAAGCTGTTCAAGTTCTTACTGATTTGAATCTGTCAATTAAGAAACTTACATTTCTTCTGATGGTCAATGGTTCATGGATGGTAAGCTGCTTTTTTTTTTGGCTATCTTCTACCTCGAAATTGTGGTTTATTAGCATTAAATATTTAATTAACAGGCTTTGATGCAATTTCTTTAGTCTTCTACTAATTTTGCCGTTTCGTTTTATTTAATTTTTGTAGTTTTCTTTGTGACTGATTTGGATGGAAACAAGTTAACTGACGAGAATGTCCTCAATTACATCAAACAAGTTACTATCAATTACTACGTACCTTTGATTACTGATTTTATTATATATGTATTTGATTGATTATGTCATTCTCTGATTCTTGTTGCGTTTTTTTTTTTCATTTTCTTCAGCTATATTGTTGAATGTTCCATTTTTTCTTTCGTTTTTATTGTTTCAGGTTTTAAGAGATCGTTAATACTACAAACTTCAACAGTTATTGGAGTTTGCTAACTTAAGGTTCGTTGAATTTATTGTTAATTTTTGTTGCCCTGAATCCTGATCTTTGCCTCTCGTAACAAAAATATGATCCTAATAGAATTATAAGTTTCTTTTCAGTTTGTCTATACAAAACACCTTACATCGTGCACAAACATAAAAACAATCAGGGATGAATAGGACAAAATAATGTTGACAATGGAATTGGGAAGGAGTCACAATTGTATTTGGGAATATCTTTTACTTTTTGATGTAAACTTTGAACTGAATCTAATATATCATCTGGTTATTCACTCAATGGCACTAAGCTTTGCAGGTTTACACACTGTTTCTTTCTCTTTGAGTTGAATTGTATGCTAATTTCTAATTTTACACTCTAAGCATAGATCTTAGAGAAGTGTTGGGCTTTGTGCTATTGAAAAGAATTTTGACTTTCATATTGAAAAATCCTTTTATAAAATTTTCTTTTCTAATCTTGCAATGTATAAACTGCATAAATCCAACATTAGAATTATTACTCAAGACAATTAAATATCAGGTCAATGATTCAAGGAAAATTTTCTCGAAAATTGGCTGTTGATCTTCGATTATGCCTTTCTTCTTCTACAGCGCAATCTTACATGAGTTATTTGTTATGTGATTAACAAATGTCCAACTTTTGAAGTGAATTCCATGTATATCTGTAAATCATTTTTATCGAATGGTTTTGGTGAATAATGAGATGCACTTGTTATTACATTTTAACCAATATAGAATATGATTATTTACCTTTGACTGTTTCATAGGTTTCAACCAACATAGAATATAATTATTTTCCTTTGACAATTATTCCACTTTATACTTACCATCTCTAGGACTTGCTTTGTCCAAACAAGTTAGTAGTTTGTAATTTTAAACACGAGATAAGATGCATCTATATTGTAGTTTATAATTGGCTGAAACAAGCTTGTCCAAGAAGAGGATCACTACTGTCCAGGATGTAAATGAATGAGCTAGAAATCTGAAACTTCTTAAGAGTATTCATTCCTGAGGTGGTCATTGGTTTCTGTGCTAATGCGCCTTTCATTTTTTTAAAGAATTTCCTTTATCTCCATACATTTATATTATGTTAGTACAGTTTGAAAATGATTGAAATGCATATTGTATCTTATGTGACTCTCCACCAAACCATCTGTTTTGCTGTTCCAATAAAGCCTTGGGAAATGATATTAATGTTTTTTGTAAATAAAGGTCCATATCGACATATATTTTGTTTGGGACAAACTGGATACCTCATTCTCTCTCTCAATGATGTTCTTTTTGGAAACTACATGTTTTCGTATATGTTTTTGTGTTCATGTTCCTAATGCAAAAATTGGTTTCACAGTTGACATTCTTATACGCACTATACATGTCCAATATTTTTTCAAATTGAATTTGTTTAATTATCTATTTGTTGATGTTAACTATTTATATTAAGTTGGAATGCTCTGTTGGGAATGTCATTTGATGCAGTCATTGACCATTCTATTGCAGTTGATCCTCAATAAAGTTCTAATGCTGGGAACAAAAACTCAAACAATCATTGGTCGACCAATTTTGCGTGATACAGCTGTGCACTGTTGTTGACAAGCATGTAAGATACTTCTAGATAGAATACTTAATCCATCTTCAGCTCGTAAGAGATCTGACCACTCTTCATATATAAATGTCTATCTACATAAAACCAAGATACTAAAAAATCGTGTCAGTCAAGATTTATCAATTATTTTATGATCCTCTCATCGAATTTACTAACGATGGAAACTTATATCTCTAAGTATTTATTCTAAGGAAAATGTGATCGTGGAATTAGGTGAGCTATGCAGAGAAAACTATCACAATTACAAGCTTTGTGAATCTCGTCATTTTATTTTCTTTAATGATATAAGTTTCTTAAAATTTTTGATAGGAGAAAACAATATGATTTGTTTGTGCCTGAGTGATAATGAACTTAAAGAGGGAATTGTTATCGTGAGAAAAAAGAACTGCAAATTGTGAAAAGAATAATCCATTCACCGTTCTAATATTCTTCACAAGTTTATCCTTTTATCGTTCACCAATGTACTTGAACTGTTCCAAATTCAGAAGTATATTTTGTTCTTTGATCATGGTAATCTGTATGTATGGAAAAAAGGCTTTTAACTGACTTCAGGAGAAAGGCTTTCTGGGTGGCTAAACAAGTTCTACAATTGGGAATGGGAGATACCTTTGATGATTGGTTGATTGAGAAAATCCAACTTTTGCGCTGAGGATCAATTGCTTTTGGAATCAAGAAGTTGGAGCAGGTATGTGCCTGGTAGTTGCCGAAGATTGAGACAACCACCATCTATTGGTACTGTTTCTTTTAGGTCCTAATAACGTTGAACAAGATTTTAAATATAAATCAGTAGCTTTATCTTCCATACAAAATGAAGACACATATAAGTGCTTTATTTCCTTTTGCCTTTAAGATTTTTATGAGGCCTGCTTTCCCTCCCTTATAGTTTGATTTTCCTTTAAGCTATTTATAGCTCACATTGTATGATTTGAAACATCGACTTTGCCTATTGTCGCCTATCCATAATTCTTAATTTGAAGTAGCGAGAAATAGAGATGGTGTTAGCTAATAGTTAAAAGTTATGATGATGCTATAGAATAATTTTTAACAATTTACTACTACTCATGATCCTTACTGGTAATTATCCTGATGTTACTCAGGCTATTCAAATGCTGCATCACAGAGCAAATATGAATGGTTACTTGGCCTACCACACTGGTCAAAGTCGAGAAGATTAACCTAGATACAAACCGTGATTTCTTCATGAGTACTAAAGAGACCAAAGAATATGGAGCTATAGATGGTGTTATCCTTAATCTACTCAAAGCCCTCCAACCGCTGGCAGCTGCTTAACGTCTACAACAATGATACTGGGAAACTCCACTTTTCTGATGTCGTAATACTGAAAATGCAGTCAAAATCATCATGTTTTGCATTACTTAGGTTTAAGTGCAAATTTCCTTTAATTTGATTCCTTCCAAGGCTTGAAATATACAATAGATATGAAGATATTGTAAATCTTTAATCTTTCAAGCACTTCTTTGTACTGATAATCATTTTATTAAGTGCAAGTTTATATTTTCTGCACCATGATTTGTACTTCAGTCACATGTTTTATAAGATGAACTTGTTTGATGTATTATTGATGTATTTCATGTTTAGTTATTATCTTCATTTTGTCTAATTTTATACGAATACTATATAATAGCAAAGTAAATTTATTACAATTTGGATTTCTAACCATCATTCCACGCTATTACATACTCAATTAAACTAAAACACGTGCATTGCACGTGCGTAACCTAGTATTACAAAAAGAGTTTCTTGATTGATTTAACATATTTCATTCATCTTTATCAAGAAATCCTTTTTCCTTTTTTTGTACGAATACTATATACTAGATAACTAAATCTGTTGAAATTTGAATTTCTAACCATCATTCCACGCTATTACATATTCAATTAAACTAAAACACGTGCATTGCACGTGGCTCAACTAGTGATAAAAAAAGGTTAACCCCAAGGGTCCTCACCTGTCCTGTTCTGAATTATTGTGAAGGAGGTAAATTACATATTATGTCTCCAAGGATATAAAGTGGAAGGCTACTGTATACTTGTACTTGCTCAAGGGTCAAATCCATATTTCAGAATTCAAACTCTTGACGCGATAACCTCAAGCAAAGTTAGAGCTTTTCCACATTCTCCTTTTACCACTTGAAGATGTGCCCTAGGGGCTCGTCTCTCTATATGATAACATTGATGGACCATGGATTGTGGCCGAGTCATTGCCAAATGAATATCTAATAATTAGAAAATTTTTATTTTTTATTTTTGGAGAGAATAAATTTTGGGATAGTGAATTTTTGAAAATTATGTGGTTAAAAAAATAGGACATTTTTTTACGATCAAGTACAAAATATTTTATTGTGAAAATATATAATTGAAATAATTATTTTTATAAAAAATATTTTAATGATTGTCAAACAAGCTACATAGGAACAAGGTATAAATTGTCTTGAGTTAGGTGTGTATGTCGCATGAAAGCAGACACAAATACGTGGCCCAATAACTTGACAACACGTCACTTATTGTTCAGAAAAAAAGGTTGTACGGTAAACTATTGGTCTAAAATATGACAAATTTGATTTTATATTCCAACTATATGAACTTGTAAAACAAAAAATTAAAATAGATGTTGAAATTATCCCAATGTTTAATGCAGATTAAAATCAAATTTTTTATTTTTATAAAGAAATGATGAAATATTAATTAAAATTAATTGTGAATTTCAATTTTAAATTTTAATCGACACCAATAGGAACTATACACGAGAATTTAATAGTAACATTTAAATGACCAAGACTTAATCAAACCATTGAACTCCCACCAATACTTTTGGAAAAAGAAATTCTTGTTTTAAGTAGCAAGATTTTGTCTTTTAAAATAAGTACGTCAAACGATGCAAGTGTATGTATTTTTCTGCATGCATGGCACAACTATGTACATACATACATACATTACGTACATACAAGTATGTATGCATATGTATGTATGTATGTATGAATCATTATTTTTATTTTTATTTTAATTAAACATTATTTATGAGTTATTATATATGTTCATGTGTTTTTAGAGATGATAACGAGGTGGGTATAGGCAAGGCATTCCAGCTTTTGAAATCTGCTAGGGCGAAAAACGTGGACCGTTGACTGTCGACAATCAACGATCGTAATAGCCTGATTGTTTATTAAAATTTGATTAAATAATATTAAAAGTTATTTAATATATAAGTAAATGCACTAAAACATAAAAATTATATAATTCAATACAACTCAAAAATATTAAAAAATAATAATAATATACGATACAACCTTACAAACTTATACAACTGTATTTTACGGGGACTCATATTTTAAAAACGTTTTAATATTGCTTTATTTTCAAGTTTTCTGAAAATAATTGACTTCACTGTCTTACGAAAAAAATTGGCCCAACTTCTCTTCTCAATTAATTTTTTCCACTTATTCTAATTTCCTAAACATAAATTCTCAAATCAATTCAAAAACACAATTTACAGACAATATACATTCAACAGTCCAAATAGAAGTAGTCAACAAATTAGAACAAAATCAAAACCAAAATAAACATGAGAGAAAGAGTAACTGTAAGTCTGTAAGGGAAATACGCACGCCTCACTTGAGGGTCAAATCCAGCCACCAGTCCGGTCGAAGCAGTGGCGAAAGATTCTGAGATCAAAAAGGCAGAACACGACGTTGGCAGCGCCGGCGACTTTTTCCTCGTCCTCGCGGCCTTGCCCGTCGTCACCCGTGGAGTCACCTAGTCGGTAGCACTAGCTGCTGCGGCCTGCGGTGCTGCCTCTGCTTCGGCCTTCGATCTCGAATGGAAATCATGGGATCAATCAATCGATGGAATTAGGAATTTAGGAAGGGTAGGGTTTGAGGTTTTCAGATTCAGTGTACGATTTGGAATCTGATTGGAGAGAGTTGGATTTGGATTGTTGATTGGAGAGAGAGGAAGGGCGGGCCATGGGCCTAATGTTTTTAAACAAAAAAGAGGCCCATGTCAATTTCATCACTCATCAATGATCAACCCAAAAAAAAAAAAAACATTAGCCGGTCATCTTCTCTTTCCCTCCTCTGCAACTGCAAACTGCATCGGCGGTCCTGATAACTGAAGATTCCGGCGGATCCAGCACGGGCGGTCGCGGGGGTTGGCCAGGTGCGGATCCGCCCCTAGGTATAGGACGGGTCAGTCATTCCCACTCCCGTTCCGTCAGGTATTTTTGTTACCTTACCACATCCCCATACCCGGTTAAAGCAGATCGAGGCGGGGCGTGGGCAAGTCTCTTGCCTCATTTATCGCCCAATTTATTTTTTTATTTTATTTAAATTTTTGTTTTTATTTTTTATGTCTTTAATTAATAAATATTATTACTTTTTTTATTAATTTGTTAAAAGCAATTTATGTTTGTTTTTCGTACCCGTTTCGAAGTAACGACCTTCGTCCCGTCCCGTTTACCCCGTTAGGCGGGCAATCCCCATTCAGGGCGAGGCTCCATGAGGTTTTCTGCCATCCTATGTGTTTTTGAACCCTAAAGACAAGTAGATGAATAGCTTTTGACACACCATAATATATATGTATAGATTGACATTATATCCTCAATCAACCCTATAAATCATATTCTAAAACCTACATTTGCTACATCTTGTTTTATATGTATGGACATCTCACAAGTCAATAAATAATAAAAAAGTAGAAAATATATTTCTGAAATGCTACCTTAATTTCATAGTCAAATCTTCACACTATCAATCAACCAGAAGTTACGAGTCGAGGAGGTTTGGTTCATCTTCAAATTCGAAAAGAATTTGATACTGTAATTTTTCTGTAAATGAGAATGAACAATCGTCTTGTGTAATAATAAATTATAATCGTGTTTAAAATATATCTTCCAATGGACTTCATACCCTTTTTCTACAAAATTATGGTCAACTAGTGGGTCAACGTTGATCAATTCCTGGAAGTTTCAATGTCTTTGAACAATCCATTTTGAAATTAAAAAAAAAAAAACTATAATATTAACGTATGTTCACCAGCTCCGTACACTTGACTAAATGAAAGCTTGGAGGTTAAGCTAAGTTGCCGTTTTGGATGTGCTATGTCCCATTTGTTGTACTTGAAGACTACGTTTTTAGATTGAGTACGTGTTCGATCATGCTTCAAATTCAATTAAAATTGAAAATGTAGTTGTTATTAGATCTCACTCGTTTAATAAAAGTCAACAATAACGACTAATTTTTCAATTTTAATCTCTACCGATCACGTCCTGAATAATGTTAATCTATCGTTAGAGATGTTGAATATCATTTTAAGTATCAATATATCATATGTTCTATTAAATAATTAATAAATTTTTGTATTTTGTTGAACTTGTAATATAATATTACAAGTACTGACACCTAAACTGGTGTTAAACATCAATAATGTTAGATATCATTGTTCTTTTAAATAAACTAAAATAATTACCACGGTATTAGAGTCAAATAAAATTTTCGTGTTCAATTTTTTTCATCTATTTATAAAATTTGTTAAAGTGGTGAAGTGTGATTAACATGCAAATTCTTTTTTTAACTCGATGATAATATTTTAAATAAATAAAAGTAAAATACGATGTGCAGAAAACAGATAATTTAAGCACATGTTTGGAGGCCTTAAATTTAAAAAACATAATTTTGTATGTGTTTTTGGAGAATTTGTGGTTAAAAGTAGGAAAAAATTTTGAATTTACATATAAAATATTTCAACGTGCGAATATGCAATTGAAAATGAGAATGAGAAATAAATTAAAATGGGGTGGGAGTTGGGGGGTGGGGGGGTGGGGGTTCTAAGTAGGGCAAGACGATTGCTGAAAAAGTCATTTATCCACTAGAGGACTAAATTATAGAACATTTGACTTCATTAAAGGACCAAAAGAATTTCTAATTCAAAATTTTCTATCATTTTTTACCATTCTCGTTCCTCGTATATTGGTAACGTGTATTTGGTGCTAAGTTTCTATAGAGGAAAAACCCAACAAACTATATTATGACCCTATTGGTGCGTATTAAAATCAAATTTTAATAAAAACTGATGAAATTTATTTTCGAAAAGTTCTGAATACTATAAAATGTATGATTTAAATTACTTGTTAACTTTGATCTGGGATTTTAATTTAGACCAAAGAACAACTATATCTTTTTTCTTTAATATATTTTTGTTCGATTCGATTCGTATATTGATTTGGTCTTGCATTATCATTCAAGAGTCAAGAGTATAGCCAAACATTGGACAATTTTCAGGAAATTGAATGAAAGAAAGCGGAGCACTTTCAAAATAAAAAGTCAAAGCAAGAATAGAAGAGAAAAGTAATTAAAAATGTATGACTTCGTCCTTACTTAAAACTTAAAAGTGACTTTAAAATTATTTTTTCTCTACGCTCATTTTCAAGGAAAATATTTGTTATACATTAATTGACGGATTCTTTTACAGATTGATAATGCGACAATAAATTGAATTAAAACTGTCAAAATCTCTATCAATTAGACAACGTGCTTTTATATAACATGGGTTATTGGCAAAATAAAGTGAAAGAATTATTATTTTCATTTGATTGGTGAGATTTTGATTCGATCAAATCTCGTCACATCATTGATTGGTAAATTTTATTTTTTAAAAAAATTGTAATGCACATGCACCACAACAGCATTTTTAATCAAAGTCTCCTTGAAAAAATAAAAAAAACAATCGTTTTATCCTTTTTTTTTCTATAATTTTTTCTTACTTTTTAATCGTATTTTTCAAATAATTAATTCCACACAAGTACTTCAAAGGTGAAAATAAATGCTATGAAAATAGATAATTTTCCTTTTCCATCGCATCGTCGTAAAGTCAATTCCACGTGCTCTCTCTCTCCACCGGCAACCCCAAGTCCAAAGACAGTATCCCTCTTCCTATATAAATATTATGCACATCTCTACTATCAAACGCATAATGCTCTTGTAAACAGCTCTGAATAGCTAAAAGAACCCGAAAAAAATGAACCCATTTTCACTCTTTTGTTAAATCACTCACTAATATTTTTCTCATATTTCATTGATTCGGACCTCTATCCATTCTTTTATACGCCAACCTCTCTTCAGAGATTTCTTGCATTCAGGTAACGATTTTTTTTTTTTTTTTTTTTTTTTTTTTTTTTTAATATTTACGTCCTTCGTGGTTCTGTTTTACAGTATGATGACTTTAATTCTTAATTAATACTTTTTTGGGGGGATTAAGGTGTTTTTCAGCGAGCTGAATTGAAATGGTTTATCATTTCTGGAGTGTTTAATCTTATGCTTTTTTTATGTCATTCTATACAATGGGTTTTGTCTTCTTTGCTTGGCTAATTTGCTTATGTCATTTTCTATAATATTGAAATTGTCATTTCATTGAATGGGTTTTAAATCTTTTATTTGTTTTGATGGGATTTTTGTGACACTTGATTTTGTGGAAAAGATTCTGCTGTTCATACAGCCAAATTCTTGCTTTAATAGTACTATTCTGAGATGTTTGATACCAATACAAATTTTAGTTTTTGTTTGTTTCTTAATACTATTTTCCAATCCATTATCAATGCTCAGGTTCTGTAGTGTTTGAGTTTCTAATCTGCAACTGTGATCGAAAGTGCTTTTTATTTGTTAGGTTGAGTATTTATTTTTTCTTAGTTTTAATCATTTTACAGCTCATGGCTTGCTTATCGTATTTGCAATAATTGAGGTGAATCTCACACCTAACATTGTTTTGATACGAAGGATGTTATATTCAATTATCAAGTAATTGTTCCTCTTTTACAGGAATCCAGCATTCATAGGTTGTCTCCAATCCATTTCTAATTGCATGGGGTTGTCTTGTTCGTGCCCGCTCTCTTCTTATTTTGATTTAGATAATGGTTTTCAATCAGTCATTATAAAGTCAATCAACTTTGGAGATGGCGATCAGAAGACACCAGTTCGATCTGTTGGCCACAAGGAAAACAATTTGAAACCAAAAACATTGATGTCATTAGGTTCGGGGGAAATGATGGCCGGAGAATCCGTTATCTTCAAAACAAGGGAAACTGAAATGATGAATAGAATCCCGCAAATGCCAATCTTGGATTCGCAAAGCCCGAAACATGAGGCAGCTATAAAGTTGCAAAAGGTGTATAAAAGCTTTCGAACAAGAAGAAAGCTAGCTGATTGTGCTGTTCTGATTGAGCAGAGTTGGTGGAAGCTATTAGATTTTGCAGAACTCAAGCGAAGTTCAATTTCATTCTTTGATCTTGAGAAACACGAGTCTGCAATTTCACGTTGGTCAAGAGCAAGAACAAGAGCGGCAAAGGTATATTTTGCCTTATCTTTATGTGTTTTTGCAAATTTATTTTTCATCAAAGCGGTGAATCATTAATCTTAATTTCCTTGCTTATGCAGGTTGGGAAAGGTTTATCAAAGAATTGCAAAGCCCAGAAACTAGCCTTACAACATTGGCTTGAAGCGGTGAGTAGTTCATTATATCTATCGTGAGTTTTATCTCATGTGTGGAGCCTAATTATACCTGTGGAGACGAAATTTTAGGGATATATTGAGCATTCATATTTTGTATTAACTGTTAACCTAATATTTCTATTAAGGATATTAGGGGGAACCATTTTAGTATAGAGACATGCACACAGCGAGAGAGGCGGGAGACTATCTGTTGTGAACTTATTCTTCACATTTTTCAGTGAAAACCTGTAGGGGTGTGTAGACATATGTAGCTGTCGGATTGAGAATGAACCCACTATAGATCATCACGTTCCTTTGCATTTTCCCTAATTTCTGCTTGCTTATTATTGGATCATGGAATCAGGGATTAAAGTTTGACACAGAAAATTTATATATCTTGTAGAAAAATAATTTTTTCATTTTCTTTGTGAACGGAGTAGATTGATCCACGGCATCGTTATGGGCACAATCTGCATTTCTATTACATCAAATGGCTGAATTCTCAAAGCAAAGAGCCCTTCTTCTACTGGTAATTATCTAGGAATTGAACACGCTTATTTATTCGTAGATCTAAATTACAGGACATGAAAATTCGGTCACGATATTAACTACACTATTTTGACAATGCAGGCTAGACATAGGAGAAGGGAAGGAAGTTAATCTGGTAGAGAAATGTCCTCGATCAAAACTTCAGCAACAGTGCATCAAGTATCTTGGTCCGGTGTGTGTTTCATCCATCACTGCATATTCTTTTCCTTTAAGTTGACACAATTTTTTGTCCTTGACTTTCAAGAACTTGCTGACTGATAATTTCTAGCTGTCCTGCAACAGATGGAAAGAAAGGCTTATGAAGTTTCAGTCGAAAACGGGAAGCTCTTCTACAAGCAAACAGGGGAGCTCCTCGATAGCACTCGAGATCTGAAGGGCGTTAAGTGTATTTTTGTTCTCAGTACCTCTCGGACATTATATGTTGGCAAGAAAAAGAAAGGCGCGTTTCAGCACTCTAGTTTCTTGGCTGGAGGAGCCACATTGGCTGCTGGGAGGATGGTTGTTGAAAATGGCACCTTAAAGGTATCTTTATAGTGTGAAAACTTACACACACGCTCTTTTGGGTCTACATTTTTTTTTACATTTAGTTTGTTATATCATTTCAGCAATTACTTAATCCGAAAAATTCTTGCTGGCAATTTTTTTACAGGCAGTGTGGCCTCACAGTGGCCATTATCGACCAACTCTTGAAAATTTTGAGGACTTTAAATCATTTCTGAGAGAGAACAATGTGGATCTTGCTGATGTTAAGGTACGGAGAAACTTGCCCAATTTCTGTTATTCTTATTTTTTTCACGAGGAGAAACCGAGATATCTATGCTGAGTAATCTCAATCTCATTGTGTGCAGCTCGATTCAGTGGATGAAGAAGAAGAAGAAAAACCTATTGGAAAGAAGACCATAGTACACTTGAGAACTAATTCATCTGAAGATGAATTGGAGACGCAAGAAAACTTTATCGAAATTTCTACTTCGGATAAAGTTAATTCAAGAGAAGATGAAAGTGCAATGCAGATGTCAAGGTCGAGTACATATCATGGCTTCAGTCAAAAACTAAGTAATCTTCAAATACCAAGCCAAGATGATTTATTAGAGCAATTGGACCGTGAAAATCAAACAGCTGACTTAAATTCTGATGATTTCCTCCTGAAATCGCCCGTAGATAGATATAAACCTGCAGAAGAAGATGAACATGATGAAACTAAAGAGGAGATTATTTCCGAAGAAGCAATTCTGCAAAGGATCAATTCACATAAAGAAATGAAGTCATATCAATTGGGGAAGCAACTATCTTGCAAATGGAGTTCGGGAGCTGGACCTCGCATTGGATGTGTGAGAGACTATCCTTCCGGGCTGCAATCACATGCTTTGGAACAAGTAAATTTGTCGCCAAGAAGTGATCGACGCCTAAGATTAGACTCCCCATCTGGTGCGTCTACACCAGACAGCTGCAGTCTACATCTTAACAGTATTTGCCATTCAAGAATGCAACAATCACCACTGTGTAGAGGGCCTTAGTGACTCGAGTCGAAACTATTGAGTATATTTTTTGATAACCTATTCTTTTTAGTGGGTGTCAAAAAAGGGTATAGGAATATATTTACTTTTTTTTTTTATAATGGAGTTCTTACACAATAAACATGTACACGGTCATTTTTTTTCTTGTACAATTAGGGATGCAAAATTGAAAATTTCTGTATTTCAATACTCTTTGATCAGTTCAAAAGATTAAGTTCCAACTTATTTTGACAGTTTCTAACTTTTCAAGTGTTCATGGATTGATGAAACGAAAAAAAATAAAATAAAAAAGAAATGACCTGTCATTTGTTCTGTTCTGTAATATTGAATATGACTTGGTCTAGCTTCTTGAACGACATTCAAGATTTCGTTGGCTATCTTATATATTAAAACCTTAATTCTTGATCTTGAGAGTAATAATAAACGATAAAAAATTTTGAAATTGACAAAAATATATAAATTTATGATAGCTGACCATCAACACGATCGTTACTTTTGTATACCGTCGTAGAATTTTTACGATAAGAAATGAAGTTACGCGAGTTCTTCACTTGTAGACCAAGAAATGACTCTTGATTTGTATATCAAAAATAAGAAATAGGGGGCAACCTATTCAAGGAATGAATTAAGGTCGATTTTCAAATGAATAAAAAAGTAAGGCGCAACAAACACGTCTTTCTTCTTTAATCCTGTCAAGTCTAATATATTTAAACTTAAAAAGAACGACAGGTAGATTAACTTGTAATAAATGAAGTTTCAGGAATTGACATCTCAGTTCTCCCCATTCTTTATGCTGAATTTCTTTGAGAAAGTTTTAAGAAACCGTGTGAGGGACCACGTTTGTCGTTTGTGTGGAGAACAAGGTTTAGAAACCGAGTGAAGACTGAGGACTACCGACCACAACGTAGTTTTTCCGTAGGTAAACTTGGGTAAAGAAAATGATAGTTTCATAAATAATTTTACTTCAAGTCTTCGACAACGACCAGATTATAGTTACTATGTTTTCCAAGAGAAATGTATGATGAAATAATGGTTTGTTATGACTTTTTCCAAGATGGAGATAGGGTAATATTATATTCCGATTCAAAATTCAATATCTTCGTTTAAAAGGCTTTTTTAGAATAAATATTGTTGTGTCACCATTGAATGATGCCCCAATTCCAAGCACGAAGGGCCACATAGTAAGGTAGGGACCGATTAAGAAATTACTCGAGTCAAGCCAAAGTGAAGTCAACCGACGAAATGTGAGGAAACTCAGAACAAAGGCTCAAGCCGAACCGATGTGATGTCTTTGAGACTTTGAGCAGACTAAGACCGAGCTGAACCAAAATATCTAATGAGATTTGAGGCTTAGTTGAGAGCTTAAATATAATCGAGTTCGGAGAAATCAAGTACAATGACTATACCTCCAACAACTCTCTTTATGTAAGGTTGAGAAGGACAAAATCAACTTACCTAGGTAACATCAAATGTAACTATGCAAGGTATGAACTATTGCACAAGTATGATTGAAAGATATGAGTCCCATAAAATGTGTGATTGAAAATAAATTTGAAGAAAAAAAATTAAAAATTGTTCCATCAGTTGTAGGCATGTGGATGAACAAGATTCCTCGAGGTTGTTGTAAAAACACTCGTCCACGCTTACTTAATTGTGTCATTACAAACTCAAATTCACCATTATCGCGTAAGTTAAAGCCAAATTTTCAAGGTGTCTCTAACTTTAATCAATCAAAGTAATGGCCCATGGGGAGTAGATGGAGATAGGGTAATATTATATATTCCGATTCAAAATTGTTTAAAAGGCTTTTTTAGAATAAATATTGTTGTGTCACCATTGAATGATGCCCCAATTCCAAGCACGAAGGGCCACATAGAAAGGTTGGGACCGATTAAGAAATTACTCGAGTCAAGCCAAAGTGAAGTCAACCGACGAAATGTGAGGAAACTCAGAACAAAGGCTCAAGCCGAACCGATGTGAAATCTTTGAGCAGACTAAGACCGAGCTGAACCACAATATCTAATGAGATTTGAGGCTTAGTTGAGAGCTTAAGTATAATCAAGTACAATGACTATACCTCCAACAACTCTCTTTATGTAAGGTTGAGAAGGACAAAATCAACTTACCTAGGTAACATCAAATGCAACTATGCAAGGTATGAACTATTGCATAAGTATGATTGAAAGATACGAGTCCCATAAAATGTGTGATTGAAAATGAATTTGAAAAAAAAAATTAAAAATTGTTCCATCTGTTGTAGGCATGTGGATGAACAAGATTCCTCGAGGTTGTTGTAAAAACACTCGTCCAAGCTCACTTAATTGTGTCGTTACAAACTCAAATTCACCGTTATCGCGTAAGTTAAAGCCAAATTTTCAATATAATGTCAATATTTATCATACAACATATTTTCCATCAAAACTTTCGAAATCCTCACTGACTTAAATATCGAAACATGAACGCTAATTACCACAATTAGCTGCGGAGGTTGCTAACTCTATTCTTGTTTGGCACATCAACTATCAAAACATTCATCTTCTTAACGGACCAGACTGTTTGGAGATACACATCCTATCAGGCCTGACTCTCAAAGTAATGATCTAAAAAGAGAGTAGGCCCAAGAGGCCCACTTTCATCTTTGGATGTGGCAACGTTGGTTTAGTAATTCAAGGTTGAATCACGCATGTGAATTAATGAAGCTATGATTGAAAAATTAGAAGAGGGATTTTCAAAAAATGTAATCTCCAAATCAGGTTGTGAGGATACGACTGTGGTGAAGTGATCAAAGCTAGGTTTTGACTGCTATCCGCAGTTTAGTCGAGGACATTTAAGTTTAGAGACGGTTCGAGCAATTTGGGGGCTTTAAGAGAAATCATCAAAGGAATCTTTTCGAGAATAATAATAATAAAGAAATTATTTGAGCAAATGATCACTAATTTTTTATTGGTCACCATTGACGGTACGAGGTTGGTGATCCTAATTAAAATCAATATATGTTCATGATTCGTACCAAATTATTGACTACGATATCGTTGGCGATGTTGGGACTTTTATGAGGCTGCCCCTCAACCCAAGATCACTCCTGATTTATAGAAAGAATGGCACCAGCAAGAAGGAAGAAGAAAAAAATGATTCAAACAGGAAGAAAACTTCTTCCCAACACTTTATTACCAAAGCAAACATGATT
Source organism: Fraxinus baroniana (assembly GCA_903798355.1). NCBI lineage: Eukaryota > Viridiplantae > Streptophyta > Magnoliopsida > Lamiales > Oleaceae > Fraxinus > Fraxinus baroniana. The sequence goes on along the minus strand of CAIGRO010089594.1, from coordinate 833 downwards.
TACAATACTTGAAATCATCAAAGAAAAAATTTCTCCTAGATTTATAAGAATTCTATCATTCTTATACAATTTCACTTTCTTCTTCAATATTACAGAGTTTATTTCACTCTCAAGCTCCTTATTCAAAGCTCCAGAATTCTCTACCGAATTCCTTCATCCAGAGCTTCTTCTTTACCAGCTCTTCTCCTTTTCCCAGAGCTCTTTTCAGAGATCTTCCTTTACTAGAGTTCCTCCTTTCCCAGAGCTTCTGATTTTCGAGCTCTCCTTTCATACCTGAGAGCTGGCTTTTGGCTTCATAACACCACCTAAGGCTCTTATTTATAGACCTAAAGGAGGCTCCAATTCGGTTACAAATCAAGGCTCCAGTTGGTTATGGATTCCAACCGAAAATGGCAGTTTGGAACAAGTTGGTTAAAGGCTCGACTTTGTTGGAATCTTTTTGTAGCAATCGAGGAATCTTCAAGAATCACTTCTCTACAGGTGATCACCAACATATATACCTTCGTTAGTGATTAGCGACGACAATATCGTCGGTGATATTGCTAAAAATCATCAATGGTGCTGCAGTCACCGACGAAAAGCTATCGGTGATCATAAGCGGTACAACAGTAGATGATTATGATTGAAATCTATATACATTAATGATTCACGCCGAATTTCCAATAACGAAGCACCTTCATCAATTATTTACATTTGGGAATCACCGGTCTTCGGTGTCGCTCACAAATTTTTATGATGTGTATGCTTGTGTTTATCTTTATTAGAGCAAAGACATGAGGACACGAATAACAGGTTAAAGAAGCCTTTCAACTTTTATGCATGCTAAGTTCACA